>JAGDQP010058765.1:0-12497 GCA_022664845.1 Lepisma saccharinum | reverse complement strand
TACAGTTTCTACCCGCCCAATTCTCCTTCAACACCACAACAAAAAAAGTAAAAGAGGTACCATTCTTGTATGTGTGTGCGTGATCAGATCATCAGTATGCGTAGATTGTATTTTGCGTACTTGTTTGCACCATGGGGGGTTAGTTATCTATAAGTACAGTAATTAAAAAAGAAGAAGAAAAAGAAAAGCAAACCGCAGATCTACCCTCAGATTCTACTGGAGCACCCCGAGAAAACCAACGCACACGGTGTTTGTCCACTATAAAGCCCACATTGCATGAGCAGGGATCGATCCGAGGACCCCCAACACCAGAGGTAAGCGCTCTACTAACTGAACCACTGTCGCCTCAATTGATTTTCATGGTCGATTAATTATCCGTAGTTGTACGAATACATATTTACAACAACTAGTGAACAATGTTCTGGTTTTAATTTTAAATACTTGTTAAGCTACTCTTATCGCAAAAGGTCCGATTTGGCATATGTGATACGCGGTATCTGGTTCCTTCAGTCCTCCCGCGGCATATTTTTATCCGAGATTTAGTATTTCGACACGAAACTTTTGAAAACAATGGAAATTTCTTCGCCACGGAGCTCCCTTCGGATTACTTGCTGTCGTAAGCTTCCTAGCTGCACTCGACTGTCAAATAGAAAATACTGATTCCAAAATAATAAACATTGTTTAATGGTAAAAAACGTAAAATACAGAGCACTAAAGTTTTGTAATAGTAATTTTAGTTTGATGATTGCACACAGCCCACGACTAGAGATTATCACACTATATGGACGTACTATGTGTAACTGACATTCGCAACAGTATATTTAGGCCTTATGTCAAAAATTAATAAGTTTAATTTAATACTGTTGTACTGAGGACCTATGTGTAGTTATCAATTCAGTGATATCAGTAACTCTACATTAGTATTATATCCACGCAAACAAAATTAAAAATGGGCAACCTTTAACAGTTCAGAATTTTATTATTATGAAACACAGCCTTCAAAATGGCAATACACGTTTTTTGATAACAGAATACTGAATTCTGCTACTGACTTACTGTTTTTACTCAGAAGTTTTTGTCACGGCCGCCATGTTTCTATCGGTTACGTCCTGCACTTTGGATAGGCAATGGGAAACACGCAGGTTCGATCCAATCTGCCAGCTATCCTGATTGATGTTGTCCAGGGTATTCCTCAGTTGAATTAGTAAACTAGTCGAACGACACGATAGTACCTCAACTAACACAGTGGCCACTACCACCATTGTTACCCAGAAGTAATCGCCGAGAGGCTTCATCTCTCAGAGAGGCTAGGCCGAAGTTCAACCCAAAAAGAATATTGATAAAAAAATAATATTTTGATTATTACGCAATGAAACAAAATATTCTCATTCAATTTTCAAATAGCATTTTAACCAACCTGTTAAAATATCTCGTTCCACTAATTGACTTCAGCAGAAGCTTATGGTCAAAATGTTCGAATTGAATTGAATTAATTTATAACCTTGATAAAATTATGGCTCAGGACAAGATAGGGCTGGGGAGAAGTTGCGGGAAGGACCCAAAGTCAAATTTGAAGGTGTCATCCACCTCAAAATAAAATTTCAACCTCAAACTCATGATGGAACTTGATCCTCGACCACACCTGATCTGAACCTCACTCAACTTCGGCCTCGAGTCTTGAGGTCTAGGTCATATTACGTCGAGGTTGGACCTGGCGAGGTTGCTCTTTAAACTTTCGAGCTTCTTGATCAGCTTGCTCGACAGTTTACTCGACAGGTTTGCTGTCGAAGGACCTCGAATATACTTTGCATTATGACAGTATCAGGCTTGCTGATCAGCTTGCTTGACGAGCCTGCCCTTGAGGAAGCTTACGACTTTTTTGCTATACCATAGAGCTAACTGATCAGCTTCCTCAACAAGCATGTTCGTCAGTGTCGAAGAGGAAGCTCAATGGAGCAAGCTGATCAGCTAGCTTCACATTGTAACAGCGACCTTTGCTTCACCCTTACACTTGAACTTGTGTTTTAGTCAATATGAATTTGAATTTAATTTATGATCTTTAGGCATGTAAGGCTCAGGCCAAGATAGGAGAGGGGAAATGATTCGGGAAAGTGTCGGCCAGGATATATGTTGAAGGTGCCATCCCGGCCTTTGCCTGGTGTCACTGAGGGAAAACCTTGTAAAAACCTCAGTCAGGATGATCATCCCCTGGGATAGTGCCCACGACCTCCCGAATGCTACGCGAACGCTCTAACACTGAGCTACGACGGCTAGGTGGGCCTCAGTCAAATTCAGTCTCATGTTACAACTTGTCCGTCACTATCACTCTTAGGTATGTCATTAACCGCAATCGCCTTCATCCTCGATTTGAATTTGATTTATTTTAACGCTTTTAGCCACAGGCCGTATAGATGATCATGGCATGAATTGGTGGAATGAAGAAACTGGGAGGAAACGGGAGCACCCCCAGGTGTTTGTTTTCCAAAAGGCTCACATGGCATGAGCAGGGATCGATCCGAGGGCCCCTAGCACCATAGGTGAGCTCTATACCAACTGAGCCACCATGGTCTGGCCTACACCGTCGATACACGCTTTACCTTCATGCCCACACTCCAATTTTTCTTTCAATACTGTATTTCACCGTTGAATTTAAATGGCTCTTGCTTTCTAAAGGGTAAAATTGATTATATGAGTGGTGAAAAAGCTCTTGCTTGCTGTTAAAAATCCTACTGGAAGAACAGTCTTGTTTTGTTTTTTTTTAAAAAAAAAAGGCGATTTAACACACAATCTAACAGTCACGTGATAAGACAGTGGACGGCTGTGCAATCTCTTTTGTGAGGTTTCTCTTACAAACAGCGTACATTACACACCCGTCTTGAAACCAAGAACTGCACATATAGCAAAGCTTAGCAGAACTGAATCAAAAGCACAACTTTCTTCTTCTTTTTTCTCTGCTTCAGGCTGTATTAGATAAGAAATTTAGTAGTGAGTTACGGAAGTTTGTGTGTCGAGACTGTGACAATATTTGACTGACACAAGTAAAAGAAAAAGAAAGCAAACATGGCATTTCTAGAACTCGCCTTAAAAAAGTTCCAGACAAACCAACGATTAAGGTGTAAAGCTTTAATACATTTCTCTAATACATGTAAGAAAATAAATCTATGTGATTTTCTTGTGAATAGAGAAAAGATGTAAAGTCAGTTGCAGCTAGGAATGCATTTGTTGTGATGACGCTAATATCACCAAAACATTCATGTTTACAGGAAAAACTCGTTGTCGGAATTAGTGTTACCAATGCAGACTATCATTCTATGACGAGTTCGAATCCCGTTCACGCCAATTAAAGAGATAAAACAAAAAGTGTAATCACAAAAGAGCTGTCGTAGCTCGGTGGTAGCGCGTTGGCTTAGCATTCGGGAGATCGTAGGTTCAATACCAGCGGCCGACCATGCTGACTGAAGGCCGTCCAGTGGTTTTCCTCAGTCACACCAGACAAATACCGGGATGGTACCTTCAACTTAGGCACTGGCTGATACCTTCCTGTAATATTTCCCCTCCTCTTCCCCAGTCTGAGTCTTAGATGCCTGAGCGACATAAATTAAATTAATTCAATTGCACAAAGAATAATACATCAAGATTTACAGGATGAAGAAGTAATATTCACTTCCGAAGCAGTGTAATCTCCTTAACACAAAGACAATGAGAACTCGGAGCCGAAAGGTTAGCACGCTCGCTTTCTATGCGCCTGGTCACAGGTTCAATTCATGCTTTTCATTGAACTGAGTGTTTTGGAACCTACTTTTCCAAAAAACTACTTTCAGTCCTTAGAAGCTCGTTTCACAAATCAATAAATTCTTTGAAAATTATGGCTGTGCAATTCCCCGAAATAATTTAGCTCGTAAAATCTGCAACGTGCGTTCCCAGAACGCTAAATAAATATTTTATTCCCACTTTGCGCAGTAGGAAAGGAAGGAGATACTGCTTTGATTACGGCGCTATTCTTGTATTCGTTTGGTGGGAAGTGATTGAAAGAGTAAATCGGAACAGGATGGTTGGTCTGAGATTTTAATTCCATCTGAGGAATGACTATCTTACGAAAGAGTCCCAAGCATCACAATCGCTATATATTCTCGTTAAGGATTTCATCAGGGCACGAATTGAATTGATTTATGGATTTTAGGTACAGAACATCATCTGAACAAAATTTATATAAACGGTGATACACTCACACCAAATCAGTTAACTCGTAGGTAGGTACGCGGATTCGAACCCCGCGGCCGATCATCTTCACTGAGTTTTTCCAAAGTTTCTCTCAGTTTCACCAGGCGAATGTCATGATAGAACCTTAAAGCCTTGACGGCTAGATCCTAATTCTCCCACATCTCTTTCCCGGGCAGAGTCAGAGATGCCTAAAAGTCATAATTTAAAGATATTATAATGACTAATATCGAAATATTCTTCTTGTTATTATTCTGCCAACGCTAGCGTGAATATGCGTGGGATAAGACAGTGACAGTACATTCTGATGAACGCTATCAATTGCAATACTGACCTTTATTAATAATAATCACGGGCGTTAGAGACCGAAAGGTCCTGAGCCTGCCCCATTGCTATCTGTACGTGATTGGTGGAACTGCGTCCACGTGAGTGAAGGCAGTGTGATCAGCATTGCGCGCCACCTGGACACAAACAGGCGTATTAGAGGTTTTCTAGACAGAGTAGCCGTCACGGCTTTATTCACGTGACTTCTCAGATTGCCTTACTACACTTGGTGGACGCCGATAAGTGGGACTCCAGGCGGGAATTGAACACGGGACCACGCGGACATGAGTGCAACGCCCTAACAACTAGACTATGAAGCAACCACTGACCTTTATTAACGTGGGCATTATACCCTGGAGGAGATGTTGGAAGATAGTCGGTCGGGTTCTAGTTTGTAAGTACCATTCCGGCATTTGGTGTGACTGAAGGGAGACCCCAGGAAAAGTACGAATGAGCGGCCACTGAGAACGTTCACAGGACCTTCCGATTGCTAAACCGACGCTCTACTAATTGAGCTACGATCGCTGGGTACAACTTACACTATAATTGTTCGTTCGTGATAATGAATACTTAATATGTAAAAAAAGGATATTACGCTCTTCGTTATTGCACTAAATATAAAAGAATTTCACCCTTATTTACGCTTTTCTGTTCGCTTAAGTACATACAAACACTTCGATCCTAGTACTTCGACGCTATGTGTTTTTCGGCCCGCCAGCTAAGAAGCCCTGATCAGGGATGTTGTCCCTCGAAATAGACAAACAGCCACTCACCACCACCTTTAACATTTTTACTGTTAAAAATCGGTTTAAGTGCTAAAGAATTGTAGGCCTAATTGCTCCATCTAACTTTGTTTCGAATTTATTTTGCACCATACACTAGTGGCACACAAACGTTGAAAATACGTGGATTAAACATGAGTACCGAAACGTTATGTTAATGTTGTAAATGTACCGAAGTGTATGTTTGTTCAACGGTTTATTCGACGTTGAATAATGGTTAAGAAGAAACTGGTTTAATTGGCCAAAACAGAGCATAAACGCTGCCTATTGGTATATACATATTTAGTTTAATTTTATCCGTTGCTTTCATCATGACATGCTTTGTTAATTTTCGAACAGTAAATAATCCCAGCGGCTGCTGTAGGGTTCGGAAACAGGAATGTTCTGCACTTCCCGTTAGTACCTCGTCGTCTTATCCCCTAATCCACGTATCCACCTTGAGAGTCCATTGCTTATTAGGTATGTGTATTAACATGCAGTCTAGAATGGAGTTGCTACTCGCCGTTCACCACCATGTAAGAATAAGAAAAAAATATTATTTCTTTGTTATTTTGCTATGCGCATTTTTTCTTATTTAGCACCTTGACCATGGCTCCACTACTAAATTCGTATTTCTCAATAACTGTAATATGTCGCCTTAGAAGAACGCATATGAAGCGAAATCTTCGTCATAGTTGAAAACACTTCACATTAACGAAATTAAATGTTCGTTCAAATATAGTTTAAATTTCAAGCTGTTTTCAGAGAATATGAAAATGTAGTTAATTTTATTGATTTTGCTTTCAATTATAATGTTTAAGCAGTTAAATAAGAAGTGTGAAACAAAATCTAGGTCAGTATGAACGATAGTTGAAAGTACATAACTTTAACGCCGTTTGTGTCATTCAATTAGTTTTTTAATTATATGTTTTACATTACATTAGTAAGAAATACATTAAACAAAATCTATACCATATTTGAAAATGATATATTGAATACACGTTTTATTAACGCCTTAACGCAATGACATATTTGTTGAAATATGGCTTAAAACTAAACGTATGTTTTCTTCAACCGGTAAAGGTTAATCAACGAAATAAACCTAAAATCAACGTTGGAAACACGTATGTGTGCTACTGGGGTTACTAAAAATCATGGCAGATCCCTGGGATTGATGCACTCAACACGTTTTCTTTCCGAAAGGAATGAGTTGGCGGAATAAAGAGTATTGAAACTATTATGGATGAGAAAATAAGTAATGTTAAGACGCGGTTACAAGCTGATTTGAAAGCGCAGGTGAATGCTATCCAATTTATAACGTATAAATTTAGTAGTGTTCATGCAGGTGTTAAGAATATTCGTTCTGGAATAAATCAAATGAAAGCTGATATAGAAAGAATCGATTCTGAAATTGTTGAAGTCCGGAAGGAAACTTCGTAGTCTTTTGAGATACTAGCCCCCAATTTTATATTTTTATTGTCAAAATCGATTGAAACCGAGCAAAAATCTACTCGCACCCTCCCAATTTGGACTCCATACCCCCAAACTCAAAATCACCGCGGAATCCCTGGTTAACCCGAACCAGATAATAATAGACTTCGTGTTTTTCTACCAAAAGTTTATATTTAACAAAAAAATCTAAAGACAACCCTATCCAATCCACCACTTTATACCCCTTTTTTTTAGTTCGTTGTCATTTTTCGTAGTGCGTCTATTCTTTCTCCTCGTTTTCTTTAATCTCCGAAGCGAAACAGGAGCATTCACAGTTCGTAAAAACATATAGGTCAATGCTCTTTTCACATTTAGTTTCTCAACACTCTGACCAAAACATTTACCATAATATTCGTATTCCCTCTCAAATTATTATTATTAGTAGCAGTATAGTTGTTATTATCCGTTCGTAGCTGGGCGATTAACCAGGAGAATAGCAAAGCGCTTCAGGCCTTGTATTCACAGGAAATTTCTTCAGTTAGCGCCACTGCATTCACCATTCGACTGACGTGTCTGTTGTCTGTGTCAGTGTTTGTTGATAGGCTAGTCCGCTACCTGCATTCGGAACTTGAAAGAGCTACGACCACGTCTGATCCGAGTACAGGAAGAAAGTTTATGAAAACGACAAATGAAAGAGAGAGCGCGCAAACAACAAATAATGGACATTTCCGGTAGTATTTTTTTTTTTTTTTTGCAATAAAAAATTCTTCTATTAAAGCAGACTACGGAAAACATTTTCTTTTCTTTCTGTGATGATTTTATCAAAAGTTATAAAGACTTGCTTCAAAAGAGTCTCAGCCTTGCGCTTAATCGGGCGCCGCCATGTTATGACGTAATCAGTCTTCCGACTCCTTGTCATTGACATACAGATGGTATTTGATTTGTTAGTATTGTTTAAAAG
This sequence comes from Lepisma saccharinum, assembly GCA_022664845.1. NCBI lineage: Eukaryota > Metazoa > Arthropoda > Insecta > Zygentoma > Lepismatidae > Lepisma > Lepisma saccharinum. The sequence continues at coordinate 4,802 of JAGDQP010058765.1, read as the reverse complement.
AGATCACAAAAATGGATCGAAAGAAATAATATAAGTGGTGAATAGCATTTCTGTATGCCTTAACACGTCATTTAGTTCGTTATATTCATTTAAAATTGATTTTTACTTTTAATACTATTTAAGATATTGATATAGTTTGGTAGCTTCAACACTAATTTATATCAGCTCGTTTTTTCATTTTCATGATTAAAACATAAGATATCTTCTAATAATGCTCTTTAGAACTCTTGTGTTTAAAAAGAATTACCTCTTTTTTCTGTAAAAAATGTGGGATTTTACATCCGACAATCGTATACTGTTTTAATGAATGCTAGTGAAGTATTTTTCAAGAACTTAAAAGCACATGAATTAATAGTGTTCGTTACTGCCATCTGTTAACAATTTAACGTACTTGTAGCCCGTGAATATATTGAATAGTTTTAATATGTCATTGTAAAAAATAATAATAAAAGCATGTAAGAAACAAAAAAGTAAATTTAAACTTTTTCATTGAAGTTACTCTTGCGCTTTGTGAAGTAAAACAAAACACGGCCTTTGATAGGATTCGAACAGCCTTAGGTGAAAGTATAAAAAATTAAAAGTTCCATGCGCTAACCAACTGAGCTAAATTTACAAGACGTCAACAATTGCACGAACTAGCGATAAGAATAACATTGCAAGTTAAGACTGCTCCCTGTCTATATTTCGAGCAAGTTCTGTTATTAAAAACATGTTTTGGTGTTTTAACTTATTGAAGTGTGTTTTGCAGATTTGTACATTAATTATTCGTTAAGTAATGATGTGGTGATGATTCTCTTTCTCGTTTTTTCGTCTTCAAACTTCAGAATAAGGAACGTAACATAGGGAGGAGCATATAGCTTCGGAAATAGTACGGACTGATTACGTAAACCAATCAGAAGATGATTTTCGTTGTATGACGTAGGAGATTAAATTCTCAGTATTTCATGCTATATTTCTACGTAACGGAAAACCATAGCGCTGAAATTTCAAAAACATCATATGTTATTTAATCCGATGTACACAAACAAATTGTAAAATATATAAGGACGGGGAAAACGGAAATGTCCATTGTTCGGATAAATTTATGCAGATTTAAGTTAGGACATGGGCATCCTTGAAGTAACTTCGCTGTGTTGGAAACTCCTTGTTGCTAGAAGATACTATTTCATTTTGAGGTAAAGAAAAAGGCACTGTAGGTCAGTTGGTAGAATATCTGGAGGTTCTGGGTTCGATAACAGCAGGCGACCATCTTGACTTAGGTTTTTAATTGTGTTTCCTCTCAGACACATGAGAAAAATGGCGAGATTATATCTTGAACGTAACCGATTCGTTCCTGCATGCTCTTACCGTTCTTATCCAGGTCTGAGTCATATACAGTATATCTAAACGTCACAAATAAATTTAAATTCAAAATTAAGAAATTCGAATAAATAAATAAATTTCAGTTATCAAATGACTTTGAAGATACGTTTTGTAGTTCTCTAATAATATACTTGTACTCCAAAAAAATGTAATAGTATTATTATTAGTACTAGTATGACACGTGATAGAACCGTTAAAATATTTTACGTATATGTAATGTAAATTACAATTAAATATATCTATCAATCTCTTAAGCGCCTCAAAATAGTCACGTGTGTGACCTATCGTTTCCAGGCTTAAACATCAAATTCCCATGTAACTTTTGACTGGTTGTACAAACATCTCCATATGAATACTTCATTGATTTTGATAGTCAAATAAAAAAGAATGAAAGTCTATAGGAATGGGAAATGAGGTTAACTATGTGAAAACCTAATATTCGCATAATCAGAACAGTAATTTGTCATTTTCTTGTTCTACGTTCAAAATTCTTCAATATATAATTAATTTTGATCGTTCAAATACTTCACAAGTTCAGTTCGTAATATTAGTTGAAGTTAGATTCTAATGTAATCAAGAGCGTAAGTAAAGCTTACATGTTATTCAATACAAAATCGCAAGATTGAATTTTATTCACGAGGGGCTTGAACGAGGTAGTCCTGTAGCAATGTAAATAGTAAGTCTGAGCCAAATATTCCTAATAGTACAATTAAATTAAGATATTATCTATTTCACTGAATACATATGCAAAAACCTAAATCTGTAAGCATATTGCAATATAATTGGTTAAATAAAAAACCAGGGCTCAAAGGTAGAGTGCCCTACTCTGGTGCGTGCAGTCCGCAGTTCAATCCCGGCTCGTGCTATGTTCGTTTTCTGTTAAACAAGTACCATGTGCATGGGTTTTGTTCGTTTCCTTCTGCTTTCTTTTTCATTCTATCATTATGCATTTAACTTGGGCCAAGGCTGTCTAAAGACCCCTAAAATTAATGTAGTCCTTTTCTTATGTCATCTCAATCAGTAAACGTTCCAAAAATCAGCTCTAGAAGAGCATTACAATATCTTTTGATGAAAAAAAACTATAGCCTAGGTGCCTCAGCGATATAGCGCCCTCTCGGAGACGCGTAGGGCCGAGGCTTTTTCTTGTGGTATGTGCTATGTCTGAAATAAATATTATCTGTGTGACCTTCTGTTTCCAAATTGACAAACAGAAAAGTGATTAAGCTATGGCGTAAGTCGTCGGGGAGTAAATTTGTTTGTTTTTGAGGGTCGGGAAAGGTATTTTTGATCCTATATATTGTTTGAATCGAGTGTTTCTTATATCTAGTAATTTAGTCCAGTCGGTAAGCTGGACTTCTAATTGAGCAACTCATGTTCAAATCTGACTTCAGGCTTTTATATTTTTCACCTGCTTCCCGTACCGAAACAGCACCGTGTTGATTTTACACAAAAAAGTGGTGGTCGTCGTGGGACACCAAAAAGTGTTGAATCTCAACAGCTAGTTTTTGCTCTGTAGATATAATTTAAAAAAATATGAATACCTTAGTAAATGAGAAACATGAAGTATAAAATGTGACAAAGTCAATCTCAAATTATCTCTTTTTATTACTGGAAGCCTGTACATAGGAAGAGCTTTTATGTAAAGCTACGTTATGTGTTTACTCACACAATTAAACGCAAACCAGGAATCTATTCTTAATGTTTCCTATAGGCTGACGTTATTGCAAATATGCAATATTTTTTCGCGGTTCCATTTTCGGTTGAAGAGTAAGTAAGTCTTGAATTTTAAAACATCTCAAATTCTTTCCAGTAGTCCTTTTTAAAATTTAAAGTACATACAAAATGCAGTAGTTATTTTACACTAACGAAAATAACTTTAAAAATTATTTTCTTGCCCACTTCCTTAGAAGTTATCCTTATTATAGAGGATCATATTTTACCAAATACTCCTTCAGCCTGACCATTACGAGCGATTCTACTGTATTTCATATACATATCTAACTTGATTTCAACCTTCTCCCATCTCCCTAGTTCGCTTCATTCTGAATCAAAGCCATTTTCTTAAATATCTTCTTGAAAGCATCTTAAGGAGTTCCAAGGAAAAAAGACAAGTAAAAGTATTCCTAGTACATTGCATATACGATTTTTGTTTGGTTCCATACTTTTCCCGTCTCCCTAGTTTACTCCATTCCTGATTAAAGGCATTTCTTTGAATACCATTTTGAAAGCATCTTAAGGAGTTCCAAGGAAAATAGACAAGTAAAAGTATTCCCAGTATATTGCATATAGAATTTTAGCTTGATTTCAAGCTTCTCCCATCTCCCTTGTTCACTTCATTCTGAATTAAAGCATTTTCTTAAATACCATCTTGGCAATTTCTTAAGGAGTTAAAAGGAAAATGGACAAGTAAAAGTATTCCCAGTACATTGCATATAGGATTGTAGCCTGGTTCCAAACTTTTCCCGTCTCCCTAGTTCGCTTCATTCCCAATTAAAGGCATTTACTGGTGTACCATCTTGGTAATTTCTTATTATAGAGGATCGTATTTTACCAAATACTTTTCAAATAAACAAAGAACACTCTTAGTACATTTAACGATCAAATCTACTATTAGACATTGAACGTTCTACGTGAAAAAAGTAACATTTCTTGGACACTTCCTTATTAAACGTCTTAAAGATGTCTCAAGATTTTCGTCTCTGAAGTTCATTTCACATCTACTTTCAACCACTAGTCCACTCACACGCCCTAAAGTTTATTAAAGATTGCCAAAGATTCTGTCAACATCTTATTAAACGTCTTAAAGATTAAGGAGCATCTTAAAGAAATCTCAAGATTTCCATCTCCAAATAAAGAACACTCTTAGTACATTTAACGATCAAATCTACTATAGGCACTGAACATTCTAAGTGAAAAAAGTAAAATTTCTTAGCCACTTCCTTATTAAACGCCTTAAAGATTAAGATGCTTTAGTTATTAACGAGTTCGGATTGGTAACAATCCTTATTATTGTCGAAACAAAGTTTCTCCTTCACGAACACTAGGTGTGAGATACTAAACATTACCTTAGTATTGTAGGGTATATTACTCATCTTTCTACGTTAAGTCTCTCGTAAGATATAAAATACCTAAGAAATACATCTTAAGAAATATCAATGTTATCACCTTTTCTTTGATAAGCCTCTATTAAAAATACTTATTACTATTTATACATATCATTATTACTCCCTCACTGTTCAAAACAAATCAACCAGATACCTGGAACCCTCCAGTCTCCCCCTCTAGCCGTGTACAATGGAATACAATAGCTATTTATCCCAAAGTTCCCCCTCTGACAGTTGACACAATTTATTGCCTTTCATACAATAGTCACATTGTTGATTAAATAACATAGTACATCGAAACAATAAGGTTTGATACAGGAAAACGCAAACGATAGT
>JAGDQP010058764.1:0-12497 GCA_022664845.1 Lepisma saccharinum | reverse complement strand
CACAGATAGAATTTGACTTTTGTATCATATCTCCCAAAGTAATTAAACTCGAATGGCAAAATTTGCTTGAGCACATACTTTAAAGTGCTAATCATAATGAAAAAAAAACAAAAAAACAATGTAATTCTTTTCTGCCTCATCAGTATGTTTGCTTGTTAGTCATCATTCCCATCAGAAGGAATACAATGCCAAATTACTAACAGTTTACCTTGCCAGTAAACTTTTGGTTCATTCATGATCTGCCTCCGAGCAGAACACCAATTACCATAACAACAATCCTTGGTTTTACATTTAATTCCCTATTTAATTGAATGGTCTTTTGGGAAGATTTCTAATTAATAGTAGATGTACAATTGTATTAATCATTTACGTTTTTAATTTAGAGGGTTTTTTTGGGGGGGGGGGGGCTGTATAAGATCAAAAACCTAAACTCTTCGCAAGTTGATGTCTGCCAAAAAGCACATTTTTCGAAGGAATAATTAAGAATAACAGAACCACCATCATAAATATCATTTCTTCATTTCTGTGGTGGCCTGAGACCTTAAAAGAATCCACAGTCAGGATGGTTGATGTAAAAGTGGTTTGAACTGTGTCACATAACTCTTTCAGTAGCGATCTAGCGACGTTAGCCACCAGACCAGGGACCTAGTGATCATAGGTGTTGAACCTTATAAGAACGGTCTTCATGAATAATGACGTTACCTTGACTCATCCTTACCTTCATTGTGTGAAAGTGAGTAAGCGCAATGGGAAAATTACAATTGAGAATAAGACTGTGTAAGAGTGAGTTTGAGAGGTTGGGTTGCGTGGCTAAAGCGCACAGACGTGATGGTAATTGAGGATGAGGACGGAATTGAAAGATATGAGTGTGAGGACGAAGTACGTAAAACCATGACTATGATTTTTAGGTAATTTGAAGAAAATAAACACCTGTACCTGATAGAAAGTAATCGTTATACTACAATGTTCATTTCGCTTTCTATTGTTGATTTTGGTTATAAAGACAAGGACATGCGCTACATGAATGTAAAAAGAAAGAAGTAAACGAACAGAACGGTATTACCTTGAAATTTGTTTGTGAGAGAAAATAAATGGAACAGACTTATCATTAAACGTAATTTTCCAGCAATGTTGCCAACCTCCAGGAACAAATTGTCAGCGTTTTACCTTCAAATATATATTGACTATTCCCTTTTAACTATTCCCAACATTTTGAACACTATCCTAGTTTTTCATTGAGAGAGGTAATCGAGACCCCCCTCTCCACAAACAGAAGAAAATGTCGCACCAAACAGGAGTTGAGCAGTAAATATTGTTCTCTAAAATATTGTGTAGTTGGCAACTCCGGTGAACAAACAAACAACAATTTGCAGTATCTACAAGCTGGTGGCTAATGAGCATAGAAGAAAAATGGACAGCGATAAGAGTGAAACTCTACTTAACAAGTGCATTTTGTCATGACTTTCCTTGAATAGTAAAACGAATGACCTAAATTTTGTTATAAAAATCACAAAAGCTTTTAAATTAAGCGAAACATTACAGAATAGCAATCCTGTATTATTCTTCCTTAAAAGAAAAAAAGTTTTCTTTTCCAGAAGACGAAAACAAAATAGAAAAACTTATTTTCCCAATTCTACCAGAAAATGAAATTTTGTAAGGGGGTGAACCGTGCAAACAAAAAGTTTAAACAAAGGAGTACTGAGCATAAGGGACGTATTCTGCCCCTCAACTGATTTTAATGAATTTGTGCACGTAGAAAATATAAGAGTTCCAATAATTCAAATCCTATGTCCATACCACATCCGGTTATCATGGAAAGCGCGTCCAAAAATGACCCCATCATGATTCTAATTTTTATAGTGTTGTTCAAAATAAATTCTGATATCTCCAGAATGGCTTAAGCTATCAAATCTAAATGTCTTATGGAAAGTACTAATATAATGAGCATGTTACACCGTAAGCCAAAAGACCATAGCTTTAACCGTTTTGGAGATAAAAAATAGTTTTTGTATGTAAAGTGTAAACGTCCAATTTTCGTTATAAAAATTTCACTTCTCTCAGGAAACTCTGTGTTGTTTAACCACCAGCCCCCACTAGTTACAAAACGATACTTCGTTCAAATAATCTTCATGTACCGGTAATGTAGAACATATTTTAAAAAATTGTAACTGTTGGGTGCTGATGGTTAGAAGAAATATTTTATACTAGAAAAGGAGCCATTTTTATAAGTAAAATTGAATGTTTATATAAGAAAATATTTTTTTTTATCTCCAAAACGGTAACAGATATAGTATTTCGGTTTACACTGCAACATTGTCATTATATTAGTACTTTTCAAACGAAATTTGGACTTAATAGTTTAAGCCATTACGGAGAATCAGAATTTATTTTGAATAACACTATCATAATTAGAATCCGGAAGGGGTAATTTTTGGACGTGCTTTCCATGATAACCGGAAGTGGTATGGACATAGGATTTAAATTATTGGAACTCTCATATTGTTTAGATATTACGTGCAAAATTTCATTAAAATCGGTTTAGGGGCAGAAAAATTATGCGTAGTACGGCCTTTAAGTATATTTTGAAATTAACACAGAAAAATTGACATCCGCAGTGACCGGACTCGAACCTGGATCTCACAGTTACCGGTTCGGTGTGCTGTCCATTACATCACATAAGAATAGTTTATTTAACTGTATACAATAAATCAACAAATATTGTAAGCACGGTAGCTATCTTCTGTATAGAATTATGTGACACTACCACTTTTTTTTTTTACAAGGCAACAATGCAAGTGATCTTTTTTTCGTCTGTAAGTGTACATATATACCATGGATGTGAACGAAATTCGATACCCTTCAATGTAGCTGTTGAATTTTAATCCCTTATTATCAACCACAATTGTATCATCATTCCATTCATCCTCAGTATACATACAACCCACCACTTTCCCACCCTTTGTGTAACAGCAAAACTTGTTTTCTTGAGCGCGTAAGAGAACCTCTTTGTGATCTCCTATGGTTGGACCGCTGAAGAAATTTAACCCCTGTTTTTCTTGTAAAGGATAGGGCAGAGGGATCTAGCAGAGAATATGAGACAAAAAAGAAACAAAACAGAATTTGCATAGCGCATTGTCCAGCAAAAAAGAAATTGATACAATGGCCTTATTCCTTTTGTTTCCTTACTATATGCTACAAAGTTTCATAATCAAGAGTCTTCAAAAGGAAGCTACCTGTTTCCAGTTCTTGTAGATAGAGTTTAATATAAATGAAGTTGTCGTGGTCAGTACGTTTCCCACGCCTACAAGATTTTCACTGCCAAAACCAGACTGGATTATTATCTAGTACACCAACATGCGTTCAAAAACAATTGCTGAGAATCATTCATTTGATGCCTTTTCTTAAATCTGCAATATTAATAAAGATTTTTGTGCGTGTACATGTTGCATCTATGTTATCAAGTTGATGGCAAACGGTGATGTTCATGCACGAGATTCTCTGTTGATATTGTTCGGTTTATTTTGTTGTTTCAAGTTATCTGTCACAAAAAGCAGCTGAGAATTGAGTTTTCTCGGGTTGCTCCAATTTCCTCCCACTTTCTTCATACCACCAATTTTCCCATCATCATCCATATGGCCTGAGTCACAGATGCCTAAAGGTCTTAAAATTCAATACAATTCCTGAATTTCAGCCAGGAAATTCTGCTCTTAATTGTGTCCAATGGTACGCCAACATCTATAAACTGAATACTCCAACCATGAGGTCAGAAAGTGTTGTGTACAAAGTTACTTCTATTTCAGGGTCAACTTTAGGCATATCTATATAGGATTTACATTCTTGTATTTCCCACATGGATTCGGAAGTACCATTAACATCATTATAAAGCATATAAACATGGTTAAAGAGATAGTTTTTTTTTAAAATTTGATACGACACATACCCTCCCAAAAAATGACAGTAAAAAAATTCTTAGTGTCCAAATTTACCCATATTGACGGTATATAATAGGGTCTATTAATTTTCGCATTCAGTGTATATTCTCTTTGCCTCGTTTTCTGTCTTCAAAATTCGGTAATGTTAATAAACATTTTTGCACATTCGTTTAATGTTGATAAACATTTTTGCACACATGTTCATGCTGACAACGACTGTGTCAGACCCGAGATAATCTTCGATCGCCTCGCCCCCTATTGTTAAAAATTCGCATTAAGAAAATTCATAATGAAGATAACTTCTGCAGTGCCACTACATAATGTAATATTATTAAAATTCAACAAAATGGCATATTCTCTCCCTCTCTCTCGTTTCCACTCAACTTCGCATAGGCTGTTTCTTCTTAGGACGGCGAGACGATCAAAACCTGTCACGGTTCTGAGACAGTCCTCGTCAACATCTACACGTGGAAAATTATTTAACAAGATTACCTAGTGTAAACTCAGTATAAGGGTTGATTTTCATGAATAGCCAATTGAAATACGTGTTACACGTAGAATACGTAAGAGGGGGGCCTTAAAACACGGGTTTCAATTGGCTACACATCCTAATCGCAAGCAAAGCAAGCAACGTAAGCTTTCATGAAAATCAGCCCTAAGGCTTCAAATTTTCTTCAATCAGTCCGTATAGTTCAAGTTTCCACTTCATACAACACAAAATTCCTTTCAAAATATTTAATATTTATTCACCGGCCTGCAGAAAAATGTCTGTTCTTCAAAAGGTGCTAATAATATATTCCACATTGAAAAGCAGTCATTATTCTAATCAACACTGTTAAAGAAAGTGTTCGTTTGGAAAGGACCTTGCACACCTCAAATGATTACTTTTTGTAATTTCAGGTATAATTTTTGTACTGTTTTTCATACTCCGATTGATTAAAGTAGCTATTATCATGTCTTGAACTACCTTTGCAAGAGAGCTATTTGCACTTTCATTCATTTAAATTTGATTTCATTTATAGCCTTCAGGCATCTTTGGCTCAGGCTCAGTGAGGATGTCGATGTAGTCGACAAAGCCTAGTTTTGAAGGTACCATCCCGGAATTAGCCTGGAATGACTGAGGAAGAACTGTGAAAAATCTCATTCTTGATGGTGTGCAGCAGGCATCAGTCCCAGAAGCTCCCGAACGCAAAGTCAACGCTCTGTGAACTCAGTGTTCCTTTCAGGAGATTTCATTGGGGGAGGGGAGGGGGCTCACGAAAATTATAAATAATGTGTATCGACTCCAATGTACTAAAATATAGAATAACAATATATCGTACTTCCTTAGTTAACCTCAAAATAACATGAAGAATGTTTACAGAATCTGCTACTATATACGTATTCTAGTACACATATGAGTAATACAAATGTTGAGACTAATTATTTCGGAGAACAGTTGAAAACCTCCGGGAGGGGGAGGGGGAGGCAAAGGCCCCTGAAAGCATACATTAAAGAAACAGTGTGTGAACTGAGCTACGGTTGCTTTGTATTTTCTTTCGTAATTCGTCTTTGTGATCGTTAATAACGATTCGTTATTGCCAGATAGTATATTCGTTACTTTCCTTGTTTTATATTAAGGAAGTTCAATACAAAAACGAGTTATCACGTGTTTATAAGAAAACATTGTAAACAAATTGTCTACAAGGAGTGTTTCAAATATATAATTCTGAACAAAATAAGCGCCCAAGAATTTGTACACATCACTAGCACATTTTGAACACAAAATTAAAAAGTTTGAGGTGAGACAAGTTAAAAAAAAGTATTATTCTTTTTACAGTGCAGCTTTATTACATAATTACATCTACTGAAGCACTGTTGAATGAAAAAGGAAATTTCGTTTTAACACAGCATCCATCAAATAAAATTTTCATGTGTTAAGTTTCCACTTTGTCTCTGTACTATTTCTCTATAGAATACTAGAAGGCTTGTCGCCATTTTGTGCCTTTCAATAATTCAGTAAACCCATTCAAGTATTATGACTTTGAAATGGAATAGTCTTCTCTTCCATCTCTTTTCCGTCACTCTCTATCTGTGTGCTTGTGTGTGGGGGGTGTACTTCTACTTCTACTTTTCTCAAACCTTTATTTCGTCTATCTGTTAGCTATGAAAAATTCAAGTGCCAAAAGGGGCAATATTTGTGCTGACATTTCATGCCTTGTCTCACCTCACACAGACACATACATACATATAGGTTTGGAACACAATATAAACACTCACAGAACGGACATCTTACTAACACGCGATGGGGTGATTGGTTTCTAGAGATCGGTTCTCTTTTTTTTTCTCTCTCTCTTTAAGATAAATCCTTCGACCTTTCATTCTCTTTTATGACGGTGATTCGAATATAAAGGTCAAAGCAACACCTGGTTCTCTTTAACCTGTCAATTGAAAGCCATAACCTTTACCTCCTAAAGAGGAGGGGGTTAGATATAAATTTATGATTTTCTCCTTTCAACAGAACATGAATAGGCGGTCACAGAAATAAAACGTGGAATGGTAAATGTATTACATTTGTGAAGATTGTTAGTTTTTTTTAAAAAAATAAAGTTAACAACTACGTAATTTTGTTAATTGCGTATTAGCGTACAGAAATTGGTTAAATTTTTAAACAAGAACAGCACAAAACACGTTTCTGTCTATTTTAAATTTAAACCCTCACCACATCCAAGGATATACGGCCCACATCGTGTAGAAAGAAAAATTCCAAACCAATCTTGTTTCCCACAGAAGAATAAAAAATCAAAATAATATTAATTCCTATTTATTCTTTAAGCATCCATTTTTGGAACATTCTTCAAGATTGTTAGATTTTTTTTCACATCAAAGGGGCATAGAAAACATCTGCGGGGTTTATGGGGGTCTAGGGAAGTCCCTGGGCCTATGAAGCACTCACTATCTCTGGATGCTTGTAGTTTCTACTGTCTAACATGTGATCTTTTGTACACTGATGTGCAGAGTTTCCTGGGTCTATCATTTTTACAGTAACGCTTTTATGTAGTTGGTTTGTCTGTCGGGATTCTCTGTCCAGTTCGAAATTTTAATCAAATTTTCATCGACTTCTCATTGCTCAATCGCCCTGAATGAAGCTTTATACATTAGTGTCTGGCTGCCTAATGACAGTACGGAAATCAACTTTGAAAGATTTTGAATTTTTTTAATCCAAGGTAATTTTAAAATTTTCTTATCACCCCCGAACGTTTGGCAGTTCGCAACGCGCCATACTGTACTGCTTGCCAGTATTGGTTACTATTCAGAAACCCTGTCTGTCTAAAAAAAAAACAAGGTTTCAGATACTCATAACTCTATGGTTTACAGAACTCACAAGTTCATCCCCGCAGTAACAAACGTTCGCCATTGGATTCTATCCTGGAAAACATCAAGCCAGTTTTCATCACGAACACATACTTCTCGAAGATTCCTTCTAATATTGTTCACCAAACGAAGTCGCGGTCTTCCAAATGGTCTTTTTCCCTCCGGCTTTCCCACTACGATGCAATATAATCTACGTTTTGCCCCTTTCCGAGCTACACGATAATCTTACAAGGAACACTCACCAGGTGTCAGAGCCGATTTTGATGAAAATTAATATGTAGGTACAGTGGCTAGGCAAGCCTTCACAGCCAAAATTCTAGGAGCTCCCGTCAACAAATAACGACAGGGGGGAACCCGAGAAAGATGGAACGTAGAGAGCAAGTAAATCGAATACAGAGTACGAGAAAGGCCTTTTCTTTAATAAAGTGTTATAAATATTGAAAGCCAATGGATATTAATGGATACTGGACAGGTGGTGATACATGCTGGATGGTATGGTGACAATGACTGCCATCTTAAAAGCGGCCATCTTGACTATGCTTCAATATTTTTAAATAGAAAATGGGTCATGTGACATATCAACCTGTGCTGGAATGTTCCAAGAAATCCAATGACGAAGTCAATTTTGGCATAACTCTAATCCTGCACGACAAAATTACACGTGAAATTGACCTGGAGAACGTTAGCCGTCATTATCGGTCATTATCGCCATACTATCCAGCATGTACCATCTCCTGTCCAGTGTCCATTAATACGTAGCCATTTGCTTTCAATATATGTAACAGTTTATAAAAGAAAAGGCGTTTTCCGTATTCTTTATTGGATTTATTTATTCTCTACGTTCTATCTTTCTCGGGTTCCCCGTTGTTATTTGTTGACGGCACCACCTATAATTTTGGATGTGAAGGTTTACCTAGGAACTGTATCTACATACGAATTTTCATCAAAATCGGCCTCTGACAGCTGACGAGTGTTCCTTGTTAGTTGTCGCGATTTCATTATTCTTACATCTGGCGAATCGTACAGTCCGTTCTTCATTATGCAGTCTCCTCCGAGCTCTAGTCATCTCCTCCCGTTTCGGCCCGTATATCTTTCTCAAAACCTTATTTTCAGACACATGTAATTTATGTTCAACTACTAACGTTGTATGCACTCCAACTTTCGCAACCGTTACAGTGGAGCAACCATATTACCAGTGGAACAACAGTTCTGTATATTTTCAAATTCAATCACCTTGATATTAATCGCGAGGATGGACAGAATAGAAACATACGTTGTACGATACCAAGCGATTTTTCAAGTTTTCACTCATAAGTGTTAGAAATGATTACACTAAAACAGTTACGTAGAATATTAAAAAAAAAAAACATTATATTTTAAATACATTAGAAAATAGGAATAAATTATTTTCGTTATTAATAATCTCTCTTTTATAGTTGCTGAATTAGATGCAGGAATTCTGACAGACCCCTCCAAATAGTCGAGTACACTCGTCCAACTTTGTTTTACGGTTAAAAGTCGATAGAAAAGCCTGGAAAACTCTGTTAAAACCTCTTCAATTTTGCTCATATATCCCGAAACGGAAATCCTGGTATAATCAGAGATTAGACGTGTTTTTGCAGCGACAGATTAAAGACGAACAAAAGTTTTAAACAAGCAGTGATGGCCAGAGGCCACCGATGAAGATACGATAGAGACATTAGCGAATTTCCTTTCTCACCCAGCAAAGTTAACAGCAACATACTTCAGCCTGTACTCGAGGCCGGGACCTCTTAGAAACAGATAACTTCTAAAGCCCCTTCCCCCTCTCTCTGTATGTGTGGTTAGGCGAACAAGTGTTTCTACGTACCAAGACTTTCTTTTTCACTCAAGACTCTCCCCCTTTGCCATTCATTGAGAACGGTCATACAAGGTGTTTCCTCTCAAACGGAATCTAAGAAGCGACAAGGGTAAAAACTATATTCATTCATTTGTAGTGCTTTTCCTTGTTTTTTACCCCGTCTGTTACACATAATATCCGCCGCAAAACCTCCTCCTACATATTCCATCCGCGTGTCTTCGTCCACAATAAATGAACTTACAGTAGAGTACATATCTACCCCCTTTTCTCCTTAAAAAAGTAAAAAAACAAAAACATTTCTTTGTTTCCTGAGACCTTTTTCTTTTTTTTTGCCGGTGTTGTTTTTGTAGGTTGAGAGAAAAAGAGATATACTTAAAAGGATTTGCAATGTTATTTTTGTCAATATTCTCTCTGTTTCAAGTAACAGGCAGGAAACACGTACTTCCGGTTTTGATTTCTGTTATCAACCCCTTTTTAGAGTGTGTGTATACGTTATTGTATTTATCTGTGCGAACACGTTTGCGTCATTTTCTTTGCACCGCCGTCTCCTTTTCTTGTGGGATTTCTTGTTTTCATGGTAAGAAAAAAAAACAACAGGAAAAAAAAAAAAGAAAGAGAGAAAAAGAAATCTGCCATACGGGTTGATAAAATGAATCACAGGAAGAAACCACATAAAAAGAAACTGAATCTTTCAATGTTTTCTCATAACAACAATACTAAAGGAAAAGAAAAAAGAGCCTTTAACTGTATCAAACGTGAATGAACCTCCTCCAGTACATTGACCGATGTTTTCGTGTGGGGCGAAAGAGAAGGGGGGGGGGGGTATGAGGAAGAAAATTACTAAGTTTTTTGGTCAAAATCAAAACTGAAGTAAAAAAAAAAAAACAAGAACAACGCAATTACGATATCCGCTATTTTCCTACAATCAATGACAAAAAAGAAAAAAAAATCTTTCGCCGGTTTTCTATGTGTGAAAAGCTAAACCTTATAACTTTGTTTTAAAATAATAATAATAATAATAAAGGCTTATTTTCTTGCATACTAAGTTTTTATATTATGTTGACTACTTCAAAATATAACCATTCAAGTAACAATACTCCACCCAGTTATCTGTTTTTGCTTTGTTTTGAATTTTTCTTCATTCAAGGTTGCCTTGCCCTCAATGAAACACTCTTGGGTTTCACCTTTATTTTTGAATGAAGTCACAACTGCCCATTTATACGAAAGAGGAATGAAGAAATGAATTGTTATATAGTACAATATGTGAGATTTCCCCCCCCCCCCACACACACACACAGCTATCACCCCCCAAGAACAAAAGTGTCGAGTGGAATGCTTACACTAAAATCAGAAACGAAATCGTTTTTCCTTCCATTTCGGAAGTCCCCTT
The DNA here is from genome assembly GCA_022664845.1 of Lepisma saccharinum. Classification (NCBI taxonomy): domain Eukaryota; kingdom Metazoa; phylum Arthropoda; class Insecta; order Zygentoma; family Lepismatidae; genus Lepisma; species Lepisma saccharinum. The sequence goes on along the minus strand of JAGDQP010058764.1, from coordinate 1,981 downwards.
TCCGGTTTCTATATTATTATCAAACACCAGTTTTTATAAATATTATTACAAATCCACAGCAGGTTGTTAATCAGAGGTTGTTGATAGCGTACCAGTCTCTCTGGTTTACATTTTGCTTGAAGGGGTGAAAGAAAAAATTGAAAATTCACTTTAAGAATTGCAGAAGTCGGTGACGAAATATTTGGAGATTCACGAAGAGGTGTAGTTACCTAGTTACCTACCTGATTTATGTATTTATACACTTTGTAGGGAGCCTACACTTTTGAACATAGGAGTCTAATAATTTTAAACCAAATATTTTTTTGCCAACAAAATATTAATATATTTACTTTTCAATGTTCAGAATGGGAGGATATACTATACTACAATTATTATGAAATAAAAAATTCAGTCATACAAAATTTTGTACTAAAAAAAAAAAAAAAAAAAAAATCCTTGAATAAGTCAAGGAAGGCAGAAAACTGACTCCATGAAAATTGTCAGTAACATTACTGACGAAAATCCGGAAACTATTTGGTCGAATATTCTTCAAATTGACATTATTATTATTATTATTATTGAGCCCAAATTATTCATGATTTTTAGATATGTTCAGTACAAATCATTCTTTAGCAGTCTTTTTTTTAGCGGCAATCAAGAAAGTTTGTTTTTTGAAAATACTTAGTCTAAATACTCTTGCAGCCAGAAACATTTCTGATTTTTGTTGTTACTGAAAATTTCCATGGAGTTTCCTGGAATGCCTTACTTCTTCCACAACATTTTTAACGGTGTGCCTTTTTTCGGGAATGGAATTTTTATATGCAAATAGGAGGAACAAAAATATCGCATTACAAGTGGGGTTATTAGAATATCAATTTGTGAGGGGGTGGGGTTTCGACCGGAAGTAGTAGACATTGAAAAACACTTACATTTCATATAAAATATGTTTATAATATAACATACAAATATTCACATACATTATGTTTATAGACAAAGGCATGTATTTTACATTCGCCTGTCTGAATGTGGTAGACACATTTCACAGAACAGAATATTTAATTGCCTTGCTGAGGACTGGCGACTTCACATAAGATTGGAGAGTTAAAACCTTTCCTAAGTGATCTGAACGACGACACTGTATTTTACTCAAGATCTACAAACTGAAGATAGTTCCCAATTTTCAGGATATTTAATCTCGTTTTTTTGTCGTTGTATGTAAAAAAAACTCCATTATCCCTATATAAAATGTAATATATAATAATAATAACCGGCGTTACAGACCGATAAGTCCTGAGCCTGCCCGAACGCCATCTGTCCGCACTTGGTGGAACTACATCCACCAGAGTGACGGCAGTGTGGTCAGCGGTTCAGCGCTGCGCGTCATTTAATGTATTAGGGGTTTTCTAGACCGAGTGGCCATCACGTCTTTATTCACGTGACTCCCCAGTTATCCTCACGACGCTGGGTGGACGCCGAAAAGTGGGACTCCAGCGGGGACCACGCGGACATGAGTCCAACACTCTAACCACTAGACTATGAAGCCCCTTTATATAAAATTTCCCCTTTCCAAATAATGACGTCAATTGACAACGTTTGTCTCCTGTAAATTGCAAGATAAAAATTTAGCGACTACCTTTATCCGTCTCCCAGTGGCCCGACCGACTTTCAGTAAGTACTCTCTGGGCGGCTGAATGATTTGTTCATGTCCACAGCCTTTGCTTGCGGTACGTGGCTCTCCTTATGTTGCCACCTGTTCTTAATTGAAATATTTATATTTTTTAAATGGTCTTTCAAGTATTAAAATGTTCATTAAAATATACAAAAAAATAAGTAAATGTGGACCACATTCGTTACAAGTTGAAGGAAACTCCTAACAATTGCAAAAAAAAAAAAAAAAAAAAAAATCAAATGCGATTCCACATATACCAGAATTATCGTTTTCTGTTTCGCGCGTATGAGTGAGTGTTGTAATAGCAAAAGTTTGGGGTTGTAAGTAGAATTT
>JAGDQP010058763.1:0-12497 GCA_022664845.1 Lepisma saccharinum | reverse complement strand
GCGAACTATTGAACTAAACGAACTGGTCTTTTGAACTGCTCTTTCCAACGAACTAGTTCACTGCGAACTAGTCTTTGAAACGAACTGAACTGCCCATCCTTGGTATTCGCTAGTTATTATTTTACCCTTTTCAAGGTAATCAATAAAAATTATCTCTTTTGCATCCAAGAAAACACTGGCCAAGACCTTTCCAGCAGATGAAATCCACTTTGTCGTTTTCGGTGCAGATTGCAGTGGTGGATCTACGTCTCATCCATAGGAACAAATCGGCAGAAAAAAAACAAAAAACAATTTGGATCGTGTTGAAAACGATCCAAATATTGCTGAGAAATTCGTTTTCGAAGTTGTTTTTGGTCAACGGTAAACAAAGGCGGCACCCATCTTGCATAAAGCTTTCTCATATTTAAATCTTGATGTAACATATACCGTACCCTTTCTTCTGATATGCCTACGGCCTTATCTATCTCATACACCTTTAATCGCCAATCGTCCGTTACTCCAATGCCATGTTGTGCACCTTCTCGATTTTTCGTCTTTGGTTGCAGATTTTGGTCGTCCTTCTCGTGGGTCATCTTCAAAAGACCACGTTTAAATTCAGCCGCCCCTTTCTTCACTGTTGAAAATGAAGGAGCAGGCTCCTTATAGACCTTTATCAACTTTGGATAAATTTCTGTTGGCGATAAACCATCCTAAGTGAAGAATTTTATGACGGTACGATACTCCAGTTTATCCATTTCAACGAAACGCAACACGTCTATTTTAAAAAGCCGTTTAAAGGAAACTATTTGACGCATTCAGTTGAAACTTGACGTATTTTATTGCGACACGTGTACCAATATAAATAAACAAAAGAAATTCATTGATAACAACGCCATCTATGTGCGAGACCGAGAACTTTTCACCTTGCCCTCGTGTTTTCGAGATACAATTCAAAGTATAACTCAACTCTAAACGTTTCACCTCGTTCATTATACACACGAGTGTGCAACACTGCAGGTCGTGCTTTTTGTGTGTTTTATCACCACTATTGAATACCAAATATCCAGTGATACCGAGTTGCAGGTAGTTAAGTCCGTTCTGTTGGTACAAATTAAGACACACTAACTTTTCAGCATTGGTTCTGATTTGTCGAGAAAATGTATATTTTAATTGCTTGCTATTCTGATAAGTTGACCAGGTTTTATTCAAGTGTAGAATGTGTTATTTCATTTTGGGAGCATAAGTTTGGAATCATCCTAAGATCAAGTATTTTTAAATGTTAGTGACGTGTGTTTGGAAATTTTGTGAAAAGAATTAATAAATTCACTTTCACCACTTACAAGATAGGAAGAGAGACCGGGGGGGGGGGGGTTGAGAATCGCATTGATGGGTAATTATTTAGTACTGTTCCATCATTTCGCATAAACCGTAAGTCAGATGCAAAAATCAAGGTATCTTCCCTGGATCTCCTGATTGGAGAGCGAACATGCTAACGCTGAGCCTTCGCATGCTACATTTTATAGTTAATTTTGTTCTTAACAGAAATTCTGTATCTAGATTATGCAATAAAATATTACTTGTGTTGTAATTTTACATGTACTCATCTCGTTACAGCTGAAGGACGCGCCATCCAGAGATCTGAGAAGGGAACCTAAGCAGACAGACGTATATCATGGAGATGATAACTTCGCTTTCCGCCATAGTAGAAGATTTGTTAACAAAAAACGGTAAGTCTTTCATCGTTTTATAATTTATCGCCGCCTATAATGTCTAACCATGAATTTCAAAAAGTGTTCAGTTTTCTGGAGGAGGAAGAAAAGGCGATATAAGCCATCAGGTTATTGATAGATTCTTGGTTACACCATTTGCCTACAAGATGGCATACATGTGCAATGTTGAGATACGAGTTAGTGCATTGGAAATGGAATAGCACGACTACTTTGGCAATTTCTGAGATGAGCTGGTGATTGCACTTCGATCTGTACTGTTGCCACGATTTTTGCAGGTATCTACCAAACTTAATTAACACCTTGCTAATCAGTATTAATTGTTTGTTAAATGTGAAATATAGGACTAATCCAACAGTGCTTGTGAGAAGCTCCACTAGTAAATATTGTATTTTCATCCAAAAAAGGGCAATTGTGAGGTTGGGTGATGTGAAGTTTGCTGGAGTTTTGTTTAATGAATCCATAAACCCTTCGTGATTTTTAATTTATGGAACTCCCTTCTTCCATCTTAGAAACATCTTTGTTCGTACGAATCCTTCCTCTCTCGGTACCGCCCGCAACCGACAGCCACATGTGCAAAAAATCTAGATGTAGGACCTGCTCTATCTTAACTTCTCCCGCTGTCACTATCAATATTGCTTGTGGCCGCTACGTCCGAGAGTCCATAGCACACCTGTGAGGTAATATACATTCTAACATGCAAATTCTGTGGTGCCTTTAATGTGGGAGAAACAGGTATTAGTATTAAGCATCGCCACTTTTACGCCAGCAACAAACCGGATACCCCGTCTCCTTACACACCACCAATCTTGATCTATCTTTCCGTGTTCCATAATACACATTCTCCCGTACGACCAGTACCTCAACACGTCGCCTGCGTGAGTTGGGGGGGTGGGGCTTTATTCATGGTTTGAGCGCTAAAATAAAACTTGGCCTAAACCTCTTGTTTGCACAGCATTTTCAATACATATCCTTAAACGTACATGCAGTAGTCAGTTGTTCCAAGCTTGATGCGTCGTCCACTGCATGGCGCCACAATCGCTTTAGTCTTTTACATTCTGCACGTCTACTCCTCTCCTACGAACTACCCATAAGCTCGAAATATTGAAACTATTGTGTGTGTTCTCATCTGGATCAAATTAGCTGTAACTAAATTCCTTCCTTTTTATCTTAAATTTCCCTTCCGGCTTTCCTTTGTCTTGGTGGTATTATCCGTAATATGTAAAAGATGGTGAAATAACGTTTCGCAGAAGAGTGTTCACATAATAGGAGAGGATTGGTGCAGGGGAACCGCCATGTTGCCTACTCAGCTGGCAGTTGTATCCAGCTCAATTTTTAACAAAAAGCCCTTACCAAAACCTACCTCCCAGCAGTACTTGAGCACCCACATAACTTTTTTTTTTTAATGTTTACGTCCGCCATCTTGTTTATTTCTACAAGTTATGCACTCTTGTAGTCATTGATACTAGTTTAGGGATCTTTAGTTATTTCTCCCTGTGTCCGGATTGATATTATGTACGGTATATATAACACTTTCAAACATTACTCTTGTCATGATATTAAACCGTGCAGGTCCGGCAAAATAGACTTCGAGATCCAGACGGGAGTCCGCCATTTGAAGACCTCTCGGCTCTCCTCTCCCAACCCGTCTGGTCAGCGTGGGAGTAGTAGACCAACTCCTCCCTTCGGGGAGAGGCCTCATCCACTAGTGGATTGAATATGGCTGTGATTTATATATATATATTAATCTTGTAAAACAACCATTCATAGGATAGGCGACGAGAACGAAACTGAAACATATCACATATGTAAACATAGGATTCTTACGCTTTATTGCTCCATTTATTAGTATATTAGCTCTAATTTGCTGTGTGCAATTAATTTTGATATTTTGTTTTTAATTTCAGCATGACCTATCATGACTGTGAGTGAACTATCTCGAGAGTGAAGCATTTATTTTTCAAGAAAATAAGAACAGAAATTACAGTTATCATTGAGCAAGAATGGACCTTGCTGAAGTTTTATGGTGGAACTTTGAAAAAAAAAAAACAATCTTAATGACAGTTTAGCAACTGGATGTAAATAACACTCTCTCTAATATATATCCTTTATATACTACTATCTAAAAACTACAAAATCGTACGTAGTGTTTTTTTCGTTTAGAGTAAAAAATTTTGATGTCCTAAAAACAGATAGTACAAAGTATTATATTTTTTTTTTCTAATCTGTAGTAGATAGTTACGAAAGAGGATGGATATCTTCATTTATTGCAGCATTGAAAGTCGTAAAATCAAGACTTGTACAAACAATACTGTTCGTTGGATGATATTCATGATACATTTTCTAAAGATGATATAATGATACGGAGAGGTTTTTTTTAGCTAGTTGAGATCTTTTCAGTTCCATACAGACTTAACGTGAAAATTTGTTTGTTTTATATTCTGATTTAATTACTGGATTTTTAAAAGTTCATTTGTATTGTTGTCATATTTTATTTTACGAATTCACTATTCATTTTTTTTTTTTCCTAAGAGGGTAACAGGTGGGAGCTTGTTAGTCCCATGCTATGCAATCTGTCTTTTTTTTAAATATATCTATATATATATATCTACATGCATTTATATGTTTTTATGGGAATGACCGAATACATGAGAGTTTCGACAAATTAGCAATATTATGTTAGGTGGAGAAAAATCCATGTTGAAGGGATGACCTTGAAGGGACTTCCATGTATGTAATAAGAACAAATTTCATGAAAACTATATTTCTTGCTTTTGCTAGGTAAGGTTTGTGTTAATTGTCAGTTTTATATGTTCGTAGGCTTCAGCCACACCTTGTCATTCTGTAATAACGTTATTTTGTTCTGAAAATATTGTCATAAATTGCGGTTGCACTGAGCGTACCGGTTTCGAATTTTTTATTTAAGAGAATCGTACGACATTTGTACGCAGAAAGATTAGCAGTGAACTGCATGTGGAAGGGCATCATGGATTTGCCGTGTGAGCTGCTGGACTCATCGATTCCTTTCTCGCTTTTGAGATTTTCAGGTTTTAATCCAGTAGAGAAAAGAAATTCGTTACAATTGTTTTAAACTTTGACTTTCCATTGAATCTTTTCACTTTTTTTTTGGGGGGGGGAGGGGTATTTTCTTTCCGTTATAAGTCCTCCCGATTGGTCTACTCTTCAGAGAACATTATCGTAAGTGTACGAAGTTGTAGAGTGCGTTGAACATTGTGTTCGAAGTATAACTTATCCGTGTGGGTTAATAACGGTCTCAGATTTCCCGTACATTTTCATGAAAATTTACATCATTGAAACGTGTCTATGGTTACTTATCTGTGAGGGTAATTTTTACGTCAAACAAAATAGTGCGCTTCATATTTATGGAGTGACTAAGAGTCTGTATACCTCCAAATAAATCGCGATATTTTTCTGAATCCTACAAAGTCGTGTTCTCTCCGTCAATAGGTATGCTGTGATTCTTATAATGAATATATTTTTGAACAGGGCGGATGCTTAATGAAGGCTTCATATATATATTCTATTAGGACAGTTCTATTCCTTTTACGGTGTGTTTTTTTTTTATGCCTTACGTATTTTTTTTTACCGTATATGCACCGTTTTCGTGGCGAGTTTATGCAAGGTAATACTTATTGAGCATGATATACTTGCCAACGAGTTTGCATTATTTGTCGTAGTCCTGTGTATTAAAAAAAAAAAACATTTTGTTTTTCCCCAAGATGCTTGCCTATATATTTGTTTACAATGAGACAAAAAAATACTAATTTGTGGTGGCATGACTTGGATTTGTCTCAATATTTTTTTATTGCCATTCGTTGGATGATGCTAGTTTAAATTTGGTCAACAACCAGTTCCTTGATATTCATGTATTTTTTTTTTTCGTGATCTATACACATGTGATATGCATATAATGTTGCAACATTTGTATATCTTTTAGTTTGAAATATAGTCATTACATCCCGCCCCCCCTTTTTTTTGTGTGTGTAGTGTTCTGCATTGATCATATTGCCTCGATGCATTAGGATTTTTAAATCTTAATTTTCGAACCGAAATAATCTGATCAGTTATTATTTCCTGTGCTCATTGTGATTTCATGTTTCTTGCGATCAAAATTATTTTTTTATGAACTACACGAAAGTAAAGTCATCAGGCATTTGCAATCTGAGCTGTCTTTGAGTATAAAACGAGAACTTTTAGATTAAGAAGTTGTCGGTTAATGATATTATTTTTTTTCCCTTTCTTCTTGCCGTAATACATAGGCTGTAGCAGAAGACAAAATCGTTCTGTACAGTTCGTACGAAGAGCGTGTGTGGGTCGCTTGCAATTAGCATGTATGTGTCCTCATTCCTTTTTACCAAATGGTTAGTTTTGAATTGCGAGTTCACTGGGAAGATATTTTTTATTGAGTTCCCTTGAAACCATTACGTATAAACAAGCCGTGTTGTTCTTTTTATTGGTTGTGTCATATTTAGAGTATTTTTTTAAAAAAAAAGAACTCTTCTGCCGAAAGGGCTAAATTTGTTAGAGATTCTGCTAATTTTGTAGCATTGAATCAAAGGATAGGCATTTTCGGGGGGGGAAAAGAAATGATGCGTATTATATAGTGGATAACCGAAGTGAGCTCAGTTTTAATGATATTTTAGTTAATTTTGAAAAAAAAAAAAGATCTGCAAATTAAATGAAAAAACTAGTTCCTCCATTGAATTCAGTCAGAAATACGATGAAAAATTTTTGTATATAGTGAAAATAATCCGATAGCGTGTAATTCATAGTTGATCAGTACAAAGTTTCTCCAGATTATATATATAATACAAAGTTCCATCCTTTTTCAGTTATTGTTTTGCTAACAATCCAAGCCTTTTTTCGAAAAAAAACAACAACATAGTATTACAGCAACATTTTAAGTTCTTTTTACATGCTTTTATTTTGAAATATATGTATGTGGATTCACGTTGATACTACAGAATTGCTATCTATGTCGTCCAAGATATTTGTAGAAATAGTCATTGAAATATTAACAGGTGTTTCTATGCGGTAGGATGATTATTGTAAATCTGTTTAATGTCACACGTGTATACTGGTAGAACAGAAATTGTGAGATCTGTGTAATAGCTTTCTTTTATGTTGTGAAGAGCACGCACTCATATTTTGTCGCCGTGTATAGATTTGCTTTCTCCCAGTATTAGAAATCTGTCCATGCAAGTACGGTGTACAAATTTTTAATCTGCTTTTGAATAAAGATACACGGTTTTATCTTTCGTGTTTTATTTTGTCACCTGTCAACATTTTGTGTACAATAGTAAAAGTTTGGATATTTCTGCTTAGTGTCTGCATAATCATGCAGTTAAACGAAGTCACGGTAACCTGTTAACTCTAATCTTGAATATGTGTACTTCTATTGAGAGGTGTTTAAGCAAATAGCAAGTTTTGCGTAACAAGATGTGAAATACAAGCAACTATCTTGTTCTGCCAGAAATTCAGTTGCCGGAGAATCTCGTAATTGAGATAATTTGCGTTAAATTGTCTCTCGAGTGTTTTTCGCAGAGTATCAGCCAAATATAAGAGGGTCACGTAGGCGTACTGCGTTGAATTTTAACCAGATCACCACTAATTTATCTCGGTCGGAACTACTCTACCAACTGAACTACGACCGCTCGGTTGTTGTTCCTGGACGCACTACTTTTCATTTTACGACACAGCTATAGACGACCGGATCATTGCAATCAACTCCCGACGTAAATACAGAGGTTGCGCAGTGTTTGTGTATTAAACGTCATATTTGGTGTGTGCATCGCGTAACCTCCTTTACAGTGATCGGATGCTTTCCGCACTACACCACGAAGACAGTTGCTGGTAATAACTTTCTGAGTGATATAGCTAGTTGTGCGCACTCTATACCAAAGGGAGTTCATTGCAACGTTGAGGTATATCCTGTAGTTAGGTGAGAGAACTACTGGTTAACTCAGGCTGTGATGCTTTCTCTCTCGTCTAAATTAGTACTGGAACGGTGGACAGAATCTGATCAGGACACTGACAATTCTTACCATATTGCGATATGCAATGGTCGGAACACACACATGATGTAGCATTTAATACAATACCCAGCAACATAAGTCGCGACATTTGTGGCAGTTTCCTATATACGAATTATCGTTATTTAATTGTTTATATGTTAATTAGTTCAAGTCGCGTATATATTATTTACATAAAAGTTTGAATTTGTGCTCAACAGATGGCAACACCAAAATATGCTAAAGTGCGAAGTGGACAACTTTTTTATTAATGGAGAAAATCATTTCATTTCTTTTGGATAACAATTCTTATTTTATATTTCTTTTGTTACTAACGTTCTTTGTGATTCTGTTTATTTGTTTTTGTCTTATTAACATTCTTGATTAGCCTGTCATTACTAGTTATGCTACTAATGAATGTAAAAGCTTATACTTGGTTTTGTCAAGTAGGATAGAATCAAATTAAATCATAATGTTATATTAATTTGATGGTTCTGCTACATGCAGTTCTGGAGTCCGATACTCCATGAACCTAAATAAAGTATTCTTTTTCCTGCCAGTCTTTTATTTGATAAATCACTTAGCTTTAATAAGTTATCTTTTAAGAGTATGCCAGCACGCCCGACACCTTCGCTAGGTGGAACTTGGGGCACTACTCTCGGAATCGTTTATTATACATGGTAAATCACTTGAACTTCACTCAAAGGACCTCGAAGATACTAAATCCCTGAGATGAGCAAAAGGAATGCTCTAATTGTATTGCGCCCAAGCTTTGTGGCAGTGAAATATAGTGTGTGAACTGTGAAACTATTTACCTTTCCTACGGAACTAAAAGATATGACTACTGAAACTGGGACCAGTATTCAAACCAGATACGATTATTTACGTAAAGAGCAAGACGGAGAAGATACAACTGAAACAGATAAAATGTTATCTACACTTTTAAAAGCAATCAAGTCGAAGAAAAAGTGAAAGACACTCAAAGTGAAACAATAGAGAAAATAAAAAGTGAAATGCAACATCAACAAACCGAAATAAATATCAAACTCGACAACAATCACAAACGCTTAGAAGAAAAAAATTGATTTGTTGGAAATAGGCTTCCAAGAAAAAGTAAATATTCTTGAAAAGCAAATGTCAACTTTACAACTAGATGTGGATAAGAAAATAAACAATCACGTTAGTACAACAGAACAAGTACTTGAAACTCAATCAAACCAAATTTCAGAAATTTCTTCACAAGTGAAAACTATCATGTCTTGGAAAGAAACATTCGAAACCATCGAATATAACCAGAAACTGAGAACACCAGCGGATGAAGTAGAATATCCTGCTAATCAGTACAAACCCTTGTCACCTGAAAGTTTTAAGACATATAATAAAACTGTTCCAGAAAGATTGAAAGAGTATAGAATTGATTATAACCATGATTACATGAATAAAATTGAATATGGACATGATAGATTCTTATACGAATTATTCAAAGATAAATCAGAACTTTCCAAAAGATTATCCATGTACACCAAAATGGTACGGAAATATCACCAGACAAAGTCCAAAGGAATATTTAATAATGTTCTTTTATTGAAAGCTTAGACATTTCTGATCTTAGTAAGCTAGACTTGGTCAATAACGCCATGCAAGACGCTGCAAAAGGTTGTTGGTTCCTTTTTCGAAGACTATATATACAAACCTACTTTGAGTTCTGTCAACAATTTCTATATTACTATTGTAGTCATGAGAATTTAGAGAAACAGAAAAAAGAACTATTGGAAACTAAAATTAACTGGAACATGTCAAATAGCCATGAACTGCAAGCATTACGTCTGATAGCTAAGTTTCGAAATATTGATGAAACTACATCAGATCATGAAATCCTTAAAAACATATTAGAAATGTTACCAGTACATATACAAAAGAATCTATCCTTATCCAATTGTCTTCATTATTTGTTAAGTCTACGAAGGTTAAATTCATTTCGTAACAAGACTAGTTTTTCTGATCGACCTAATATCCGCAGTAGAGGCTACCAAAACGAAACAAATAACAATAGAAATTCTCAATTATGCACGGAATCAGCAATTGAGTAAGAGGAGAACACCTTATAATAGATGATACACTAATAGAAACTACATTCATCAACCCATTCAAGATCAAAATAGTAATTAAAAGGTAACTTCTAATACAGATCCGCCAACTGTAAATATGATACAGACTACTACTAATATTGAAAATAATAAACCAGGGTCGTCCTATATATAATTCAAACTCAGCGAATGAAGTTTCTAATTATCAACATAGATATGACCTAATCTTAGATCTACCAATTATATCTAGTCAACCTGTAGTAGAAACGACAGCCTTTGTTACCGAAGAAGTTGAAAATGTAACTTTTGATTGCATGTATATTAATTCCAAAAGAAAATATTTGAATACAATTCAATCTAAAATATTGGAAATACCAGTTAACATCTTATTAGACATCGGAGCGTGTCTAATACTTACAAGTCACGTTACAATACTTGTAACGTGATGAAAAAGGAAGTATTTGACAAAGAACTAATATCCTAGCATTAAACTAGATATATGTGGAACAGAATATACGAGATTACGATCATTTTCAGGATACGACACAAAAATTATTGGAAAATTTACCATAGTATTGCCCTTACAAGATCAATACTTTGAAGTAGAAACATTAGTGGTCAAACAACTACTCATGGATATTATACTTGGACAACAGTTTCTCAAAACTTTTGAAGAAATCAAATTCAGTTTCAAAGACCACAAAATAATCCATATCAATAAAGCTGGTGAGATCATTATACCTGGTCCAGAAATAGGGAAAAAAAGGAACACCAAACACTGAAAGTGATGTTGAAACGGAAAAGGTATATGTTACAACCACACAGCAACAACAATTAAAGGATTTAGTAAAACGTATAAATAAACCTAACTCTCGCAAGGCCAGAAAGAGGTTAAGATTAGAAAAATTACAACAACTGGAATTGGTTGCTAGCTTAGATAGCTATACAATAAAACAAAAAACCTGAAAACAAAACTAAACAATCTGCAACAGCCTTAATTATAACAAACACAATTCCAAACCAAAAGCAAGGAATAACTTGTATCATCGGAAATGACGTATATTGTAGTAACCATGACAATGAGATAAACTATTGATAACAGAAATAATAAAATGAACAAAGCTTCCGAGAAAAGATAAATAAAGGAGTGAAAAGACGTGAACGATGGATAAACCTAAACCCAAAAATAAAAATAGTACAATATTTACAACAGAACAACAAAAAGGAAAAGAAGAAAGGACGAGAAAGTAATAAAAAGGGCAGAGCTTTTCCCAAGTCTAAGCGATCTAGAAAGATAAAGAATATACATAATCCTCTAAAATTAGATTTTCTCGATGTGATAGAAACAACTAATAAATATGAAAACAAACCGAAAGATAACAGTAACAGAAAAAGAAAATCAACAGACAGTTTAGACAATTCTGTAAGAAACCTAATAAATGCAACACCTAGTGAATTTAAATATGGTAAAGAATTCCCTGATGGTAACGAATATCATATAAAAACAAATCATTAAAGATAAAACATTTCCACTTAAAGCTAAAAAGGTATCAATTCAACCAACCAAACTAAGTAAAATCGAACACAAAATCAATCGTTTCGAAATATATATCAAAGATTACAAAATCAGATACCATTGCACTTGGAGGGCATCAGTTAACTATCTGAATATTTTAAAAGAAGACTTGATTTCCTTATCTGAAAATTGTAATAAAGATAAATGGTTTTCTATCTACAAAATGTGGAAGAAAAACTAACTAATAACAGTTACGATCTGATACCGGATTCGCAGCCATCAGGAATTTCTCAAGAAGTTGTTGCCGAAACTTTATTTATAAATGACTTGAAAATGCAACAAGTTTATAATCAATTGGTAACAGGACAATTTAAAGTGTTCAAACTTGAGACCTTACCCACAGTTACACGTATAGAATTGCAAGATTCATGTAACGAAGAAAATTTTCTTGTCCCTCAAGCGTATTACATAAAAGGAATGAAAGAAAGAACACGCAATTGTGGTATTTCAAGCGCCATTTTCTCAAAAAAGCCTGCTTCAAAAAATTTGAAATTTGGTAGACTGTTAGAGTTAGATACTTGTAACAAACTCTGTAAGTTTCATTCTCGACCCGTTACTAGTACAGTTTCTGTGGTGGTGCGAATTAAGGAACCTCTGGAACTGTCTCGTCAGAGTAGCAGACGCAATTTTGCGCTAAAGCGATTCCGAATATTAATTTTTATCTATACCAAATATGTTTATTTGGAAAAATTACATACAAAAATTCAATAAAATTTCCGAAAAATATAATATAGGGCCGTAATATGGTAAAAGTACGAACGTGTTGTGGCAATTTACAGCTGTATCAGTTATTGACGCCATGTTCTGCGAAAACTACTTATGCTATAATACTACTACTACTATTATCCGTCCAGAGTTAAGTGTATACTGTTGCTCTTATGGCAACAGCGATTCTGGTTTGACTGTTAAATAAGAAAAACAAAACTGAGGTCTCTGCAGCCGTTCTCTCACTTCGGGTTGCGCTCCAGTCGCTGTTAGTTTTCGTCCCCTTTTCCCCGTCAAGGTTTTCAAATGAAATTATCGTTATATTAGATAATTAAATATGTGTGCATGGAGAAAGGAATTAGGGAATTAATTTTCGTACCAATGTTAAATA
>JAGDQP010058762.1:0-12498 GCA_022664845.1 Lepisma saccharinum | reverse complement strand
GGGGGAGGCTTCATCCAGTAGTGGATTGAATATGGCTGTGATTTATTATTATTATATAAACGCATTAGGAAATTTAATAAAATTAGTGACCAAGGGCACGTAGAAGTTTGGTAAAGTCAGGTATGGTATTCTCTTTTATTGCACATGCGACTGAATCGTGTTTTCTCAGACATTCGAAATAGGCCTTCTTTTTTGAAACGCTAGTGGCCTTGTTCCCTTCTTCAAACTGACTAATATTTCCAAGGCCAGATAAATCATTCTATAACTAGCTATCGTTCTTTTCTTCTACCTTATGATAAGCGGGTATAAATTGAGGTGCGTTTTTAGTAAAAAAAAAACTAATTTATTTTTTTGCGTTTGTTCACTTCTTCAAAGCGCTGGTTCATTTTTTCTAAACTATGTGAATTTTATGGACTGTTTAATGTGCGTACTGTTTTCGCTGCCTCAAAGAAAAAAAGTCTAATCGCAAGACCAGAGCTTTCCTTCGAAACTACAAAATCAAAAGGAGTTTGTCTTAAAAATAAAAAAAACGGACCACTGAATCCCAAGTCCAATGCCTTACCCATTTTTTTACCATTTTATTAAATCTGACATGGACTACCGAATCAGAATAAACGGAAAATATTAGAAAAAACGTTAAGGGCAAATAAAGTTATAAAAGAAATTAATTAATAACATTTCAAAATTACCTATTTAAAATATAAATAAAATATAAACAATTTTAAAAATAAAAACCTACAATGCACTGGTGTCGAAGGACCAGTGCATTACAACTCCAAAGCCTTATCCATTACTCCACGTAGCCAACTATCACCCAGTGCTTTCGGAGTGCTCTTTATATCAATTCCGTACACGAGTAACAGACGCTACTAATTACGTAATATTCACACGCCATGGTTATCCTCTCTGCAGACAAGTCTCTGTCATTTTGTTCCGTTCTCCCAGCAGTTCTGTTTGTTTAGAAAACAGGAAACAATGTGTTTTACCATTAACAAGCTTAGGCGAAAAATAGCAGCTAAGCCAGTAACTGCTATTTTTCATCGGTTGTAGCAGTCATAGCAATGTATCCCATGTAGCACTGAAAAATAGCTGCTACGCTAGTTTCGCCCATCTCTATTTCCCACCGATTTTTGAAGGCTTTACTAATGTTTTTTGCTTTCTTTGTGTATTGTATAGATGTGCCATCCCTTCCAGATATCAAATCCGGCATAAAGTAGATTTTCACATTTTTGGCCTTCTTCAAACTGCAGATTCAATTTTAAGTGATTAGAACACGATTATTTTACAGAAAGTTACTATTTTATTTCCAAAGTAGTGATGTTCTATTATCCAACTGCAGCAAAACGACGATGGTGACAGCTACCAAACACATTTTTTTTTATTTTCCACAAGATATAACACAAAAAATCTATTTTATCTCCAACATAAATTTGTTTTATTATCATTCTATGTACCAAACACAGAATCATACAAGTGTTTTTCATCGAATTTGCTTTAATGGTTCTTACACTAATACAAATTACTGTTGTAAGGGAAAAACCTACTGAATCCACATAACAGTTATATTATTGACGATGATGCTGGCGGGATAAAATTGTGAATGATGATTGAATTTGTTGATCATAATTTTATAGTTCGTCTGTGTTTTTCTCACGTATCTTTTAAAAATAATCATAACTTAGAACTCACCTCCGTATTCACTACGTGAGTCTGTGAACTTTAGATTTGTTTTCTTGGGGATTCTACAAAATGGACCATGTTCCCCTTTCCCCTGTACCCTTCATATTAACCTGGAGAGAAAACAGATTACCCGTTGAGACGTTACCGCTTTTTTGGTGACTGTTCTTGAAAGAAAAATAGTGGAGGCATTTGCAACTTTCATTTTTTTAAAGTATGCTTGGTTGCAACAATGGTTCTCTCATTCGTACCAGTCTAAAATACGTATTTTAGTGAAGTGTGCCAAAAGGAGGTACTTGACCAAGTACATTTGGGGACATTAACTGTATTCAGAAACTAACATTGGAACTGTTCTTAATTTGATTCATTGCACGTTTCATTGTACACAAATATCTCGATATTACTGAAAAAAGAAGTTCAAACATTGAAGAACGTTAAATGGCGTCCTCGCATATAGCATCAACTTTTGATGCTATGTGTTGAGGACGTCATTCGGCGTCTTGCATTATAACTGAATATATATGAATATAGATTTAGAAATTTTCTTTAGTATCAACAGTAATAGATGATTACCAAAGGTTCGCGTGCGTTGCAGCTCCCTATTAATATTTAACCACTATTTAACATCTTAATTACTCAAGAAAGAACTGATAACTGGAAATTCACTCATAATGTTAGGTTTATTTGTGAGCATCCTTGAAACATGTCTTCAAACATAGTCCAGGTTTTCCCGGTCAACTTTCACAATGGTAGATTCCTTTCTTCGGTTATTTTCCTTACATTTTCTGCATTTCTTTCTCAGAGTTTGTTCATTTGGTCCGGTGAGGCATTTCGTTAGAAGATTATCTTTTTCCACATTCTCTAAAGTTTGAGACAGAAGTTGGGATGTGAGTTGTATCTCTTGTTTTACCTTCAATAATTTCTTTATAATCACAATTCGGGCGATAATCGATCAGGGGTTATCGTACCAAACTGGTTCAGAGTGAATACTTTTACTACTGTCTGAATCGCTGCTACCCGATGACTCGTCTGAAGAATTACATTCAGAAATTACATTTCCACTTGCAGAAAGTTTACTTTCAACACTTGAGCTTGAATATATTTTGTGCAACTCACTCACAGTCAAAATATCAAGATTAACGTACTGCGGATAGGCACAGCGACGCTTTCAGCTGGTTCGACACCCATCTCATTATTTCACGGCTATTTACTATGCAAAAAAGTGTTGAATTAAAATCTAGAAACAAAAGAAACTGTGTATTACTTCTGACGCACAAGCACCACTTTGTTGAACCACCACACAGCGGGAATCAGGAACGAAATCCAGTGCAAGATAGCGTAACTCTTTAACTAACATTCTGCTATGTCTGAGATCGTTTGCGCGCCAAACACGCCAATGGCTGGAGGTTGAATCAGACAATGCACGAAGCGCCGATCGGCACTCGCAGCAACGAACGTGTTAAATAATGATCGGTAATTAAAAATAAGACATTTCCTCCACCAGCATACAAATATGTAGAAAATATATAGTACGAAGATAAAAACAAAATTCTATAAAATAGCAGTATTTTAGATTCACATTCACATTTCTTTTCATTGTTAAATGCGCAAAATATTTTGTTTATTTAGTGAAGTAATATGAAGTAAATTTTTAAACGACTTCCTTAGCAATTAGTTTTAAAGATTCTTTAAATTTATTCGAACTAAAATATCAGTATCAAAAAATACCAACATTTGTTTTAAACTTAGAAATAAACTTGAATGAATTATTCACAAGTATAAATAATTAAATTCATGGTTTTCTATACATAAGGATAAAATGTGAACATCGAAAATCCGAAAGAAAACTTTTGCACAATAAACCAATCATTTTTCACTCACAACTTGTGAATTTTGACTTAATTCCGTTTAAATTATAGAGTAATGTGATTCAGTAGAACAAAGCTAGTTATTACGTTGTGTTTTATATGGTTAAGTGACTCGTAACAACTCTCATTAAACCATACTACATACTAGTTGATTTACACAGCTGCTACGTATTATGATATGACAATTAGTGTATATAACTAGAAAATCATTTAGCGCATTTAGAATCATCCAGTCACTTCAAGTTTAGACAGTAATGATCCATCAGCATAATTGCCAAACATTGATCGTTTCTGAGTGTAATAGCAAATCCATTTGTTTAACAGGCCTTGGATCTGAGATGAATAGATGTTTCTACCGATTTCCGTTGTGATATTTGAATGTAAAATTCATTTCACATCGCATTGTTTCCAACCGTGTCGTTAGTGACAATCACACATCAATAGATCGAATGCCTTCTCTCCGTCCTCAGGTGGCTTCGACATTTCCGTAGCGTCCAGGTCAATTTCAAGCGAGATCAACACAAACTATATAAATAGTATACTAATCCAAAAAGCCAGCTTATATAAAAGGTATCTATATAGTGTGCATGTGTGTGTGTGTGTGCGCGCGCGCGCGTCAATATCAAATCATCATATTGACTGTATTTACTACCAGTATAAAAAATATTTCGGGGTAAAGGGAAAAGTGGCGCAAGAATTCTACTGACAAAAGAAGTGGTATCCACTTTGCGAGTTATTTTCTTTGTGTCACTAAGGCGGAATTGTTTCCTTTGTAATAAAATTAAGAGATTTAGTATCCTCTCTTCCCAAATAGTGACGCAAAGAAAATAACTCGCAAAATAGATATCACTTCTTTTGTGAGTAGAATGCTTGCGTCACTCTTCCCTTTACCCCGAAAGGGGTTTTATACTGATATCACTTATTTTGTAAGGCTGTCTGGTAAAATAAGTGCATAGTCTTCATACAAAAGGTCGATTTTTGATTATGGTAGGTTCCGTATCTCGAAAACGGTAACTCCTATCAAAAGAATAAGCTTCGATTTACCCAACTTGTTTGGACCCGCAATTGATCACCAAAATCCTCCTGTACCAACCATTTGGGGCTAAAACAAAAAGACAGACAGAATGACAGACAAACTTTTCTATCACTTGTGAAAAATCTGTGATTAGGCTAAAAAAAAGTCATAACCTTTGCACCCCTTTACCGATTTTGACTTGCGATAAAGGTATTGAGGCGTAGATTAAGATTCCGCAAGTTTCGGGAGCCTATATGGTCTGGGATCAGTGCTATCATCAGAAATGGATTTTTTTTTCGCACCACTCAAGGAAGTCCCAGGGAGGTCTTATCGACCCATTTCTTTTTTCTTTTTTTGTTTGTTTGTTTTAGTATGGCAATGAGCTTTCAAATCCAAGTTCAAGCATCGACATTGTACTTATAGTTTGCTAGATCCAAAACTAGCTGTATACACAGATTGCCGCTAACAGACTCATTTGTCAGCGTCACTCGAAGGACTACCGTTCTTCATGCTCATCATTAATGACGATTTGAATGTTGTAACGGAAAGAATGTTGTGAGTATTATGGTGAAACAAACAACAAGTTAAGATATTTGTATTGGTCTATTTATTGATAATCCACATACAGCATGCAATTTCATTTTTACTAAATTCTAACATGATAATAACAAATCATATTTACAAGTAGTTTCGAGAAATAAACAAATATTTGCGAATCATAAACTAAATGGTTTATAAATATGAATGTAAAAGTCGCCACAGAAAGATACACATCAACTTATTAGAGCGATCAATAAGAGTAAAGATTTTCAAATGTACATTCAAGGAGTTAGTATAAACCCTTTTCCTGGTCAAGAAAGAATATCAAGCAGCTGGGTTACAGAGAGACCATGTTTAACTCTGTAGTTGATGATTTCGGTTTTTGTGTGAGCCGCCTGAGATTCCTAATACCGGTGATGGTTCAATATATTGATGATAACGGAGCAGTTACTGAATAAAAAGGTAGCGAACTTTAATCCTGAGATTAAACAAGCTATGAGTATCACCTGACACCATCCTTAAATGAATGCGGTCTGGTAGGCCAAGACCTATATGTGTTATAAGGCCAAGGGAACTGTGTGTTTGATGTTATATATAAACGTTGTATATTCAGTGGTTCACCCATTACAAGAAAACCGCTTAAATAATTGATAGGAGAAGCGTTGAGTTTTCTTTTTTAGTTTATTTCCATTTTAGATTCTCTATTTATTACAAAATGATTATTCACATCTACATAGGCTACTTACTATTTAATAAAGAAACTTCTAATAATCAGCGATCCAGGTGAAAGCTTCCTGTGTTTATATTAAAGTCTCTAAAGTTTTGTCTTCGAAAGTATTCGGGTATAAAATCATGTATTAATCGAACAATAGTAAGGGAAGTGTTTGAAGAACATTCAATGTCAAAAGATGCGTTGGGCTGAGCATTGGCCAAATAGGCGAATTGTATATTTTCGGCGAAACGAATGTCTAGTTATAGATAACTGATTTCAGTAAATCGGTAGAGCATAACTAAGGGAATGACGAAAAGTCAGCTTACATACAGAACAGTAAGTCAAGGTTAATGGTATTTATTATTGAAGTACAAAAACACTTTAGTTCACGAAAATTACTTCCGGTTACCTGGGCTAAAGTAAGAAGAATCAACGTAAACTAAAAAAAGGGGAGAAATGTACTAAGATTCAGCCTTAAGGGGAATGGACAGCCTTGTTAAATTCAAAATAGACATCATGTGACTGAAATTTATAGGAAATACTTTAAATGTGGTAAGTGAAAAATCACAAGATTGGTAGGACCGAATTTACATATATTCGTACTGCATACTCGTAAATTCTGGGTAACAAAATTACAAATCTAATGCAAATATGAATAATACATGCAAATAATTGCAAAGCACTAATAGCTAAAAATCCAAATAATAACTGTATTATTATCACAATATTTAATAACTTTTCGAATTTCAAATACTACTTTACTTTTTACCTTTTGTTCTCGAAATGTTATACAGATGTAATAATGGGTAGAAAGTGGAACGAGCTTACAGTGTAGCAATTTACAAAGTAATTTACGGTAATTTGCCGATATTTTTATATTAAATGAAGTTTTTATACGGAATATAAGAAAATATTTTCGTTAAACTATATTTATAAATATGGAATCGTTCTTCTAGGCATTGTTTTCCACTAGTTTGTAATAATGCAATGAACACACAGTTGTCGAAAAAAAATGAAAACAACATTAAAGGGGAAGGTTATTTGGTGATAGTGCACTGAGAAAAACGCTTACATTCCCAATAATGTAAATGTAACATTTGCAGTATTACGTAGGTTGCGTACGTTAATACGTACGGAACATACGTAATACGTAAGTAACCCACGTTCAATGAAATTGGCGATTAGTGGTGAGTGCATTACAAGTAATGCCAAGTGGAGAAAGTCTTTATTACGTATGTTTCCTACGTCTTCCTGTTGTTTCTCCATGCCACAATTTTTGGCAGGACGGAATATCCTGCCGACATGTAAAATGAATAAAGTGACGTCATATAGGAACATAGGCAAGCAGGATGGAACCTCCTGCCAAGAATGAAAGAAGGAGAAGTCAGTATATACATTACAGGCGGTACTTTCCTACGTAATAGGAGGAGCCGCCTGCAGTAACACTATAATGATGTACACTGCTTGTATCAATGTTGGGAACGTTTGCATGCAAGTACAGCAGGAGACACAGTCTAGCAGGAGAAGGTTAAGTGCATTGTGAAATGTTAAATGTGTTGCAAGTTGTTGCGGTGTATTACAAGTAGCTCGCGAGATGGCAGCACAGTTTTGTTTATAACCAAAAGCTAAAACTATAATTATTGTGCATGGGAGATCTGTTTTAAAGCAAACACAAAAGGCAACGCGATTAATATTATTAGCATATGTGATAATTTAAAGATTTCTTAATGCATTTATGTTACTGCTCATATCTAAAAACCAAATGTGCGCAATCAGTTATTGTAGAATAGTTTATAAGATAAGAAGTTAGATTATCGATGTAGATACTAACATTAATCGGATTTAACGTCTGGTTTATGAAAGAATAAAATACTTAAATTTCAAATATTTGTAGTTTACTTCTCGGGGCATTATGCTCTAGAATGAAGTTAATAATTTCAACATATGGAAAAGCATGACCTTCCGATACAGGTGCATCATCCATTCTTTCCGTCTGATACATCTATACAGTCTGGAGGTAACTCGTGTACACGATGTACGGACCGTTCTGTCAGGCAGGAGGGAACCTACAACCACGACAGCTGGACGGCCAGTACGTAAGGAGCAGCCCTCATTACGAGCCTGGGTTTCCCTACAGGCAGGCAGGACGGTGGCTACGTACTGGCATGTGAGTGCAAATGACTTCATTAAAAAAATTACGTCATGAACTGGCGTCTGCAATTAGCATGCCAGGCAGGAGCAAACAGCAGTTAACAGTACACATGCTCGGTAATGCTGTATGCTACGTCCGTCATACTATCCTCGCCAACTCATTATTGCAGGAGGGAACCTACGGATTTAAGGAGGTTACGTCCTTAAATCCTAGGAAAAATTTTCTCCGTGTGGGTAGATTAGTTGGTGACAGTATGGCTTGTTAACCAGAACGCTTATCAAATGTACATAAAACAAATGCATCACTATCATTTATTAGAATGTTTTTCACAAGACTCATCACACATATGAACATGGTTATGTCCTTGATAATGTCATGCACATGAAAATTTTTATGAAATGGTTGCATGGAAAAGCTGCACTGAATTCAGCTTGCACCTGTCTTGCTTTTGATTTCCTATGAACACGAAAATCTAATTTTCGTACACATCCAGGCATCATCATGCTTATCTGAAGAAGTGACGTTCACTTCCTACGGTCCTGAAGAAAATTCACCTGTTTTTGACAGTTTTAGTTAAGGCTCACAAGCTTAACATTGACTGGAAAACCATATGATCTGTGCTAAAACACTGATGGAGTTTTAAACTTTTCTGGCCTTGAAAAATATTACAGCTACTTGTGCACAGAATGGCATACAGAAAACAAAATTTAAAACATTTTCCATGGATTTCACTTAATATTGACATACACGTAAATTATAAAACAAAGTTTCTCTTACAAGGAAACTGTCTCCGGTGGAACACGAGAATCTGTATGAATTTTTTACAGTGCGTTGATGATGTGTTCAAATGAACACTCCTGCAGTACTACGTTTCGCACATTCGCGGTACGCGAGTTACAGGACTTCAAAATTTTTGAAATTTTGCTCTGTCCGCGAGTTACAGGACTTCAATTTCTTTTGAAATTTTGCTCTGAATGCCTGAAAGGTAGGCAACAACATACACTTTTATATAAAATGTTGCGCTGAAGATAATTTAAATGTAAGATTAAAGTTATTGATGAAATTGAAATGTTAATTAATTTCTCTGATCCCTGCCAAATGCGAATATTATATAAATACAGGGTGACCCAAAGGAAACTTTCCATCTCAATAATTTCATAACCAATCGATTTCCAGTAGGAATCCCGACACACGCACCTATTAATTTAAGGGTGAATGAAATTTAAGGGAGATTTCTTTAAATTTCATCAACCAGAAATACCGTTACTACTTTCAGTGGCCGGTTTTTCAAAATTTTTGGAACAGTATTACTAGTCTCTACACTATTAATATCAATTCGCTTCACAAGTTCCTGTTTCTCAAACGTACAGTTGTAAAATCAAGTCCACGGACCATCACAAGTAAATGTGACTAGTATTACTAGTGATTCTGTTTCTGAAAAAAAAAACAGTGTAGTCGTCTACACTTGTAACCAACAAGTAAATGTCCACAGTATCTGCAGACTTGTAGTGTATGTGACGGCCTTGTGGACTAGAGGTCTGCGGCGGTAAGCCATCGGCTCGAAAGCCCAGAGTTCGAATCCCGGCAGGAGCATGGGTGTGGATTTTAACAGCTAAAGACGAATCGTGACGGGCCGAAGTCCAAAGTTACTAGACTGGCCCATATAAAAATAAAGTTTACCAAAGTTTTTGTAGCGTATATAGATGGATCGTTACAAGCCAATATTTACTTTTTACAGGAAAAGTATAATTGATAAGAAAGTTTGGAAATGGAATTACATGCTTACATTTTTCATATGCACTCTATTTATTTTTTAATATTAATATGGTGTGGTTCAACATCACTCTAGAAATGCAATGTCTTTCTACCATAAATATTCATTCGATAACTGTGGTACTGTAGTCAAGCCAAAACCCACTTCTTTAAAATTTATTATTATTATTATTATAGTCTAAATTAATTTGTTAGTAATTGTTTTCTGAGTTCAATCCATTTTTAAGTAATTTTGAGACTATAATTTTTTTGAGAGGTTGTCTTGAGGTTCTAAAGTCAGAAATCAAATTGTTAATAATTTCCAGTACATTACATTTCTGGAATAGAATAATTGTTTTCAGTTAACTTGAATCTGAAATTATTTGTAATCAGTTACTACTTTTTATTCAAAGTATGCGTCTGAAATATTTAACTGTGGCAACTCTTGATTAGCGTAAAAATGCACGTAGGTATTAATTTGTTTCTAAATATAAAATTCTCATATTTCAAGTAAACTTGTATCAAAAGATAACTTTTGATTTGAATTCTAAAACGATTCCAACTTTACTCAGTTTTGCAACATAAAAACGTTTTTCTTGTGTTGCCTCTTATTTTAATATAATACTCTTTTTCTTGTGTTGCTTCTAAACAGAATAAAGAGAAGACAATTGGGTTATATCAGTTTTTAGAAGTAGAGCAGAAAGTTGTTTTTTGATTTGTCTAACTTTGGTTGGCTTACAATTTAGATATGTAATTCTTGATGACTAACATAAGTTGGCTTATCTTTTCATTTATTGCCCTGCGTATACGATTTTTCTTCATTATAATGTTTGAGTTGAAAAGCATGGATCATTTTACAAGGAAATACATTTTGCACGAATTAGAGTCCTGCAAATCCAGGCACGCACCAACCCCGACCAGCATGTTCGACTCCTACTGCGCTTAGTTCTGTTCAGCCCGCAGTCCATCCCAGGGCAGACCAGCCAGGGCCGGCTCGTGCAGATCCCTATTACGTTCAGTTCAGTCCGGCCCGCAGTCCAACTCAGGCCCAGACAAATCCGACCCAGCCCGGTCAGACTCCTACCTCATTAAGCTCCGTTTGGCCTGCAGTCCACATGTAACTTTGCAGCCCGCTCCGGCCCTTAGGCTCCTGCCAACCTCGATTAGCAGTGATGATGTATAGTAGGAATTTTGTATATCTGTTAGTAATCCAAATCACTAGGGTCACAGGGAAACCCGTTTCCAAAGCTTCGCCCACTCTCGCGCCGGTGCAGAACTCCTTGAACTATTATATTAGTAGCACCGAAAAGCATTAGCGACAAAACTCGCTGTTTGGCCCGGTGGTCAATGTATTGGGAAGCTGAACGAGAGGTTCCGGAATCGAACCCGAGCGTCACTACTTTTACATTCTTTTTCAAGAAAATTAACTTTTTTCTTTGTAATTTATATACGCATTAGGAAATTTAATAAAAGTAGTGATCAAAGGCACTTGGAAGTTAGTTACAAGGTAAGTTAGGTTCGGTGTTTTTTATTTATTGCACACGCGACTTGTAAAGACACATCTAAATCCACGCCAGTATCTAAATCCACATGCGTCCATGAGCGGATTTTTGAGGGGATTACGGGGGCATTGTACCTCCAGCAATTTGAGAAAGACTAAATATTTCATTATAAAAGATACATTTAAAGTAATTGACCACCCAGTCTGTCTCGTGCCCCCTTCCCGCCCAGAGTCTCAATTAAATCCGCCCATGCATACGCCCCTTGATTTCCACCAAATTTTACGCATGCATTCCTTAGATATTGGGCCAGGGCGTACAAGTATTCTAGGTTTAGTATTGCGTCTGAGTTGTCATTGTGGCAAATTTTATTTTACTAATGTCAAGGGGCATATACCTTGTATAGTTGTAAAATGTAAAATAAAATAAAAATGTATTTTAGATGTAAGGAGACCTGGCACGAACTGAGGAATAGGTAATAATATTTTATTCTTGTATTTTAAACTGAGAATGTCTGGTGTTTCAACGAACAGTAATTTCATTTCATTCAATTAACATATTGTAAACTCTGTCAATGCAAGTTACATCTGTCTAGACAGGACTATATTTCATTGGATACACGGTTCAACTTACACGTGAGTCCAAAAGAACAATGTTAAAATCCGCAAGATTCAAGTCACGCTGTAGTGAATAAGACAATGCAAAGTACAACTGTATAATCAGATCATATTCTGCCAAAACATCAATACAAAGGTCTATTAAGTATGAAATACACCTGAGATCAGCATATCATATAACGCTGAACCAGGGGTACGAAGTAATGACTAGATCATCAAGTGTAAAGTTCGCTACATTGTGATTGGACTAGAAATGCTTAGCGAGACCCGAGAGGTGTGGCTAAAGTAATTAGTGACTGGTTGAAATCAAGGAGAGGAACTGTGAATTTTGTATATATACGTAACATCCGAAACCCTGTGTTATGTTCAGTGGTCGATGTACTGTCTGTCATGTCGTATGTAGCTTAGTGAAAGTATTCATCAAGTAACATTTATATTTTGTTTGTAAGAACGAAGATTTACAAGTTTTACCAGCTAAGAGACGGTCACCATCGTTATCACTGAAGTGATCATGAACAGGTCTAAACTTTGAACTCCAAATTCTGAACATTAACTTCAACTCTAAGACTATCTGTTTCTATCTTCTGTAATCTGAAATAGGTGAGTTGAAGACCACATTTTTATTTGCATGATAGATTATGTTTTGTTTTAAAGTTAATATCACTG
>JAGDQP010058761.1:0-12498 GCA_022664845.1 Lepisma saccharinum | reverse complement strand
CGCAAACAGTTCAAGTGGAGACTATCATAATGAAATGAATGCCGAGAAATTCGAAAAATATATTCGGGAATTTGTAATTCCGAATATTGAACCAAACTCGGTCATTGTAATGGATAATGCTCCTTACCATAATGTTCAAGTTGAAACGGTGTCCAGTTCATCTACAAAGATGAATTATATACTTCAATGGCTTCGCAATCATAACATTGCATGCAAACCTACAATGCTGAAATCTCAGCTCTTACAACTTGTAAAAATTCATAAACACACTGGAAAGAAATATCGATTAGACAATATTTTGCAGAATGCTGGACACAGTGTGATTCTGTTGCCCCCATATCACGCGGAATTTAATCCAATAAAAAATGTCTAGAGCAATTTAAAAGATATCACTAACAGTGAAAATTTGGAAGATTCCCTCAAATTAATTTAGGAGCGCGTTAAGAGGTACTTTGAAAACCGCCACGAAGATCTGTTGAGAAAATGCTTCAGCCACGCTCTCGAAGAAGAAGAAAAGTACAGGGCCACACAACATGTAGTAGAGAATGAGGTGGAGCGAATTATTGAACTTGGTGGTGAGTGTGACACTGAAGGAAGTGACAATTCTGAAGATATTTAAAGTGAAGGGACGGATGAAGAATCAACTGAGGAATCAAACAGTGATATAGACATCGGTTGTCAACCTCTGCTCCAGTCACCTCTTCATGAAACTGGCGCTGATTTATAGTTTAAATAATGTTCTATAATTGTATATTTTCTAATCTATTTATGTGTCAGCCTCTGTGCCATTAATTTTATTATTTATTGTTGGTGTACATTAAGCTATACTGTTGTTTTGCATAGGTCCTAGTTACATAAAGAAAAGCGTGTTATCCAAACCAGTAAACTGAAGACTTGTAATAAAAATTACTGAAGATGCTGCACAAGCTTGTAATACGAATTTTCCAGTTGAGTTAAAAATCGATTTGTAATCCAAGCATTTTTTATCTTTTCCGCATTTAGTAGAGTAGTTGTTAATGGTTAAATGGTGGGGGGAATGGCGATTCAATGTTGGATGGAAAAAATATATGCATTTAGTTTTTTCCGTGCTTAAACCAAATTATTATAATAAAATCAATTTTCAAGTTTCGGTGTCTTAGTAGAAGCGTGCGATGAGATAGGTCTACAGGTAAACATAGAGAAAACAAAATACATGATAACAAGCCGAAACATAGGGAATAACGGAAATAGATATGTATAACAATTAAGAATGAGAACATAGAGAAAGTAAACAAATTTAAATACTTGGGAGCATACGTAAGCAAAAACGAGGTAACGGAAGAAATAAAAAGTCGTTTAGTGTCGGGCAACGTATGTTTTTATTCAGTCCAGGAACTCCTAACCTCGCGATTAATATCAAGGAAGTTGAAATAGAAAATACAGAACGGTTATTCTGCCGGTAATACTTTACGGTTGCGAAAGTTGGAGTACGACCCTAGCAGATGAACATAAATTACGAGTGTTTAAAAATAAGGTTTTGAGAAAGATATACGGGCTGAAACGGGACAAGATGACAGGAGAATGGAGGAGATTACACAATGAAGAACTTCACGGACTGTACGACTCACCCGATGTTGTAAGAATAATGAAATCACGACGACTAAGATGGGCAGGCCATGTAGCTTGGATGAGAGAAAAACGAAGATTATATTTCATCTTGGTTGGAAAGCCGGAGGGGAAAAAAGACCGTTGGAAAGAACGAGACGACGTTGGGAGGACAATATTAGAAGGGATCTTCGGGAAGGAGGTGTTTGTGATGAAAACTGGCTAGATCTTGCCCAGGATAGATCCTGATTGCGAACGTTTGTTACTACGGTGATGAACTTGCGAGATCCGTAAGTCATGGAGTAAGTAAGTAAGTGGATGTAGTGTTGATGTTGGCTTGTAATTCTGTACCTTTGATAGCTTTTATTATTATGTTTGTATCATCTACGTATAGAATTAGTTTTCCTTGTTCTATATTTGTGGGTAGATCATTTATGTAAATAAGAAATAATAGAGGGCCCAGCACAGATCCCTAAGGAACACTTATATTCACTAAAGATTATTTAGAGGAAACTTTGTATGTATACTTACTGCGTTCATCCTCATAGTTTATTTCCACATATTGACGTCTATCCTTCAAATAGAATGCGAACCATTCATTTGCAATGCCTCTAGTGCCATAAGAGTGCATTTTAGATAATAATAATGAATGATCTACACAATCGAATGCTTTACTTAAATCACAAAAAAATGAAAAAGGATATGTTTTAGTATCTACTGATATTACTATTTCCTCTAAAGAGTCAAGTATTGCAGTAGATGTAGATTTATTCTTGACGAAACAATACTGAGAATCAGTTATTATTTTATGGTGTCTTAAGTGAACTCCCAATCTATTTTTCATTAAAGACTCAAGTATCTTAAGAGATTTGGATGATAATGATACAAGTCTATAATTACAAAGTTTCCTTTAAAGGTTTTTTTTATGGAGCGGCTTTATTAAAGACCATTTTAAGCAATCAGGAAATCCCCCATGCATGAAGGAAACATTTATAATTTAAGATAGTGACATGGAAATAGCATGAATACACAGTTTAATAATAAATTCAGGGATCTCATCAGGTTCTGAGGAACTGTGATTTTTAAATTTGCTTGCTACTGAAATTACTTCAGTGTCGTCAGTGGTTGTAAGTAAGAAAGAACTTGTTACTTGAGGTATAGGCTTAGGTTTACTTTGGCCTGATTGCTGTGAAGATCGCACAGTAAGTGGTTTATGAACTATATTACTATAAATGGAGTTGAAAAATTCGGCTACGACATGAGGATCCTTGCAGATTTCATTATCTGACGTGGTAAGTTCTAGATTTTAAGGGGTCGATTTGTTAGTATCAGTTTCGTGTTTTATTGTGTTCCATGCCATTTTTGTTACATTGTCTGACTCATCTAAAAGAATTTTATAGTATAGGACCTTTTGACTTGTTTTATTACCTGTTTATATATCTTTTTGTATTTATTATAATATTCCAATAATTTTGGTTTATTTGGGTTTCTTTTACAATATAAGTGAAGTGTTTTAATTTTTTCGCACATTTTTATACCTTTTGTAATCCATTTTTTTAGCATGATTTATTACGATGGTTACGTAGGGAAAACTGTTCAAATAGTAATCTGAACTTATTCAAAAATACTGTAAACATTTCGTTAACTGACGAAGAATCACACATCCTTTTGCTTCACAAAAAGTAAACTAAAATTATAACAGACGAACCAAACTAACAGATAGAACGGGATTGCCCATACTGATTTTTGCGTAACTGTGTCCTTCACCATGATAATGTTGCTCCACGTACTACTATATCTGATAAGAAACTTTTGGCTAACGTATAAGTTACGTCTTACCCGATGTAATATATTTATTTAATTTAATTGATATAAAAAATCTTTACAGTTGACGTTAGTATCAGTTGACAAAATTGAATAGAATAGATTTCTTACCAACTTACAAAGAGCTCCTGTAATGCAATGAACAGCTGGAAGTAGAGTTGGTAGAACATTTTTCTTCGAAGTAGACCAGTTATACTCTGACTGAAGTTCTAGATAATAAAAGTTGTTAGTGCAAACCTTTATACATTTTTGGGCAACTCACATCCTATATATGTGTACTCAAATTTGTATACAAAGGAAAAAATGAAAACTTGACAATTATACTATATGTTATATTTAGAAGTGAATCTCATTATCGCCTTATTTTAGGACATAATACGGTAATGACAAAAATCTTACCTATACCGAGTTCGAAACCACACGCACAAAGTTCGGCTGAAGCTATCGCTTCGAAGATGAGTATGTGTGGAAGAGTACCTGGTGTAAAAATGAGATTGGTGACTTTTCTGGCAGCATAGGCAAGGGCTAATATCAGGAGAATGTAGGATATAGACACTGCCAAAGGAAACAAGAGCCAAGACATGCTACTCCGTCGCTATGATAGTCTCTGCAAAATGAAAAGAAAATGTAAGTTCAGTAACGGAATAGAAATACTTGGCTCTCTTAGCATATGACATCTGATCTACACTCTACTTATGCTGCATCACATGCTCTTGTAACAAAACTGATCTGAAGGAAATGAATATGCCATTATGGGCTCCTGTCAAGCGCGCCCATCATGGGGGTAAACACATTGGTTATAAATTGGAACGTATTGTCTCATGCCATCTCGTTAGCTGGGGTGACTTGAGACATAAGCGTACTCATTTAGTCTCAAACGATGTGGCTATTGGGATTAGTTGAGACAGAAATTGAGCTTTTAAATGTTTTTTTTCTAATATTACAAAGATGATTTTAAAGTACAAAACTTCAATAATGCAAACATACAGTATGGCATTTGGTACATTAAAGTTATTGTACTTACACACTAGGAAAATAATTTTAAGTAAACGTGAACAAATCAAACAAAGCGACGCACCTTAAAACTGTAGATGGCTTCAGTGTGTTCACAATATCTTGCACATGGAAGGAGGCCTACATTTTCTATTGTTGGATATATTCAAACTCCTTTCACCTTTGCACTTCGTTTTACACAATTTGCAACCACAATATCTCCCTCGATGTTAATATTCTGGCTAGAAATAGCAAGTGACGTCCTTTGATTCAAAACTGACAAATACAAATTCTCCAGTTTGAAAACAATAGCTGGTATCTTCCACTGAAACAACTGTGTCTGCATTTGTAGCATCTTCCATAATTCCATTGTTGCTGTCATCTTGCAATTTGTTCGAGTGGGGTTGCATGCTTGAAATACTGCGCATTTATGCGATCGAGTGGATGCAGCAGGTTAAACTTCAACTGTTCGGATGGCAGACACATGTGGAAGTAGTGTAACCCAAGGCAAACACTTTCTGCCTCGGCTCGGCAGTGAGTGTAGGTGGGTGCAGACAGTTGAGAGTTGTGCTGCGTTGTCTGTGTTTGTATGAGAGAAGGGATTACATATGACGTTACTTGCTAGCAGAATAAAAGAAGCATCAGCCCGTTTGAGCGAGAACAGCATGGGATTGCACGAATAGACACTGTGACGTAAAATAACACAGTTCTGTACTAACTTACACGTCCAGTACAGAGAGTACAACAACGAGGAGATCACCCGAATAAACCTTTTGTGTAGAGCCTCATCCAAATTAGAAAATTCACCTTCCAACATGCTGTTCTCTTCTTGATCATTAGCAATATCTGAATATTCATCAACACTCTTTCCAGGTACAACATCAATTCGTCTTCTACGTTGCTTTGTTGTGATCTCGCCAAATCTAACAAATTTCAGGAAACCTACAGTAGAATCAGTCCAATGTGAGGAAGAAGTAGCCCCTTTTTGGCTTCCTGAGGTACACCCTAAACTGTAAACCAGCCTTGCAATCACGTAAAAACGTCAATATAAACACTAACTCTTCATTTGCTCTATATACGATATATGTTCAACCTATACACATAGAATGTATTTTCTGACGGATCTAATTATAGAACCCGCAGATGAAAGTTTCAACAATTAACTTTTTTTACAGAATTCCATATCAACAATGAAACACTTTTAGGAGCCACATACACGTTACATGACTTGCAAAATCTTCACTCAGAATACTTGTCGTACATACCACAATGCAACAACTGACGATCGCGCGCGAAATCTGTATCAGTTATCGATGTGGCTAACTCTAAATTCTAAAATCGTACAGCTGTCCCAAGTCACGCGAAATCTGTATCAATTATCGATGTGGCTAACTCTAAATTCTAAAATCGTACAGCTGTCTCAAATCACCACGTTGTCTCAAGTCGCCCCGTTTGACGGTAGTACTAGGTGGATGAGTGATTTCGCTTGTCGCCTCGTAATTAGCACGTCGCTGGTTCGATTCTGGCGTGGACACTTAAACATAGTGGTTCGTAGTCCACTTTAAATTGATAGTCATATCCTTAGGATCTCCATTTGATCGAGTCGAACTCGACAAACAACCATCGTCAATTCCTCTTAACCAGGATGTTTCAAATTCAAAGTTCCTATTACAATATTGTAGGGGATGAATACAATAACAAACTAGAAAGTATATATAACACACAGGAACGTCAAAAATGGCTACCTGTCCGAGTTATGAGCATGGACAAATTCGGCAAACAGAACTCTGAGACAACATAGCTCAAATGTTAATCATGATAGAAAAAGCAGAGTAGACAATTTCACAACTGTGCTTGTGTTTTCCAAAAAGTCCTGTAATAAACTTTGATAAACTTCAGTATGTTTGGGTCATTTTACTAATTACTGACTTCGTCCTGATTCAGTATGAGTAAAATGCTATTTTAAAATCCACAAACCGAGATTCAAGGCTGGAATTTCTTGGACGCTAGCCTGACGTGGCAGACTTCATCTCCAAAAGTGGTTAAAAAATTCAAAATTGTAGGGCTTGTGAAATTGTACAAGAAATTTCCCTAAGGAAATACGGAGTTCGCGACTTTTTTGTTAAAAAATGGCAGAGTGATAGTAGTTTCTGATGCCAATGGAACGGAGAATAAGATATGAAAAATCATAATCGATTTCCTGCGACAGTATTCTACACCTCGAAAATACTCAGTAATGTGATTACTCCTTTACTAATCTTAGGACACATATATTCAATCCCTTTAGTATAGTGTAGTAATTCTTATTCACATTGATTACATAAGAAAACATTCTGAGTGTCCTTAATATTTTCAAATCGTCTAAAATCATTACTTATGTACTCCAAGAAAGAATGCACAATCTAACAGTGTACCAATTCCTAACATTAACTAAAAATCATTGTATAAGCATACAATGCATCGTAAATGACTACAGGAAACAATATTACGTGTTTATTAAGCCATTTAAACAGTAACTGATTAAGAAATTACAACTTGATTTTCTCAATAAACCTATTTTTTGGAATTCCTTGTTTTTCCCATCAACCTTCATACATGGCAGCACCCTTCACAGTTGCACCTTCATGACGTCTCATCACTGTTGAGGTATGTGGAAAATATGTAAACAGGTCTGGGACAACATTCCGGTTGCATATCTGCTGCAAAATCTTATACAGTGGAAGTGCGATGCCGAACCATAGTCCAGACCCGCGGCTGCTACACTGAACAGCATCGCTCGTGGACAAAGGGAATTTCACCGTAAACAAGGTATGTAAAATACCGTCTTTTGTATTCTGCCGTTCTGTGGTTTGTGTTTCAGGGGAAAATGCTGTGAAGTATCACCTCAAGTTTGACATATCAATTACATTGTTCTCTGACTGTACCGTTATGTATCTCAAATACGAATAAATGTTCCGTTTCATATGTGTGGAAAGTGAAGGAATACGTTCTAGAAACGATTCTCCTATTGATGTTTAAAAGGTTATATGAATTATCATAATAAATATGTCATTATTTGTTCGTATGCATTGGAGTTCTTTATTCTGTTTAAGTTAATGGATGAAATATAGCTACTCCCCCGAGTAGAAAGCAAATGGTTTATTGAATTAAATGGCTTGAGAAAATAATCACCTTGTATAATTAGTTCAACAGTTCCTGCAAAATGATATTAGCAAGTTTAGTTTACCCTAAAAAGGAAATCTTACAGATATTTAAATGTATGAGTTTTAACCCTTCGTTCTTTGACAGTTTTGTAGTTTCAATTTCCCCCAATAGAATAAGCTATACAGCACAAAATCTCTAGAAATGAACATTCCTTGTTTTCTCCCGACACTCTCCGTATCAGGCACTTTCGATACCATAGCGAGAACACAGGAACGTCACACTCTACCCACAGCAACTCCACACTACTACTGCTACGTCATGCTCGTGGTGCTATGTACTCTTAGGGTGCCATAGGACCAAGGTAAAATCGTCTTATTTTAACTGAATCAATCTTCTGCATTAAAAAAATTAAAAAGCAGAGGAAAAATCATTTAAGAAGGAATGAATTTAATGTTATAGAGTCTAACTATAATAACGATATAGTATCTCATGTCTCTACGGAAGCATCTAAGATAATATGAAAAGTATAGATTTCTGAACAACTGAATTTTCATAAGAAAGATTTTAAATGGTATTTTAAGCTTGTCTTGTAAATTAAAAGAAGAAAACATAGTTTCCATTTTATCCTTATTTTAACGTAGTGCAAACACTTGCGCGAGTCACCTGGAACTATTTTACATAATAATATGAAAACTATTCGTTGTAGGACAATAATAATTCTCAAAGAAATGATTTAAATATTTTAAGAATTTATTGTGGGATTAGTTTCTTTTCAAAACTGCTTAGTTTTGGTTTTATTAGGATTTTATTGCAGCCTGTGCAATTGTACAAGACACGTACAGCGGCCATTTTGTGTAATGACGTCATACGTTTAAACAAATCCCCCTCCAGTGTGGTTCTATATCAAGATTTACTTCTCACATACAGATCTATTTTCTCTGAAAGTGGCATGTTGGTATCACATTTTGTACAATTCGGCCTAATTTTGTTACTAAGACTACTAATAATTTTCACTTTGTTTACTTTTATAATTATTTTACATTGATAAGCTGGAAAGGTAGGTATGGCCAATTGGATGGACTCTCTAGTTTGGTGAACTCTGAAATATTATACTGAATGTCACCCATCCCCACCCCACAATAGATTTAAGCATGGTCCCGTGAGCTCACGAACTATGTAAGTCAGCGCTGGTTTCTATACTAAATGCATCCCTGATTGTCATGTTGTAGTAAAATCCACAAAAGTTTAATCTGATGATAAGTCAATGACTTTTGGATGAAAGTTTAAACCCGAACTAAGGAGTTTCGAAGATACCAGTCTGCATATTTGAAATGTTTGCACAGAATATTATGAGAGTTTCTGTAATCTCTGCTCGATTTCCAGGAATATGATTTTTTTTTTATTTCACTCTCATTTCCATTGCTACGTTTTCCTTATTCTAATTTTTACTTGTTTTCTGTGTTTCTTTCTCTCTCTCTCTTTTCTCTCTACGTAATCTTGCTTCTCCACCTCTTGTCTTACTGACATCCGTTACCCTCAGTTTCTGTGTGTGTTTAAATTTCCCCTTGCATCACCTTTTAGCATGCTATTTCATCTGAATTTTCTATTATTCAATATAGCTAAGAGAATTCATACATATGATATTTGTAAAAAAAAAAAAAAAAGCGATATCTGTAGATTTTTGTTGCTAGGTAGAAAGGAGAAAAACGAGTCTCTTTACTAGACATGATTTTCCGGTAAAATGACG
This sequence comes from Lepisma saccharinum, assembly GCA_022664845.1. Taxonomy (NCBI): domain Eukaryota; kingdom Metazoa; phylum Arthropoda; class Insecta; order Zygentoma; family Lepismatidae; genus Lepisma; species Lepisma saccharinum. The sequence continues at coordinate 3,206 of JAGDQP010058761.1, read as the reverse complement.
TAATTCGGGTGGTCTAACTGCACGGCGTTGAGAATCGCATTTTTTATAAGTGTTGAAACTCCGGTAATTTTATTGGCATTCCTTACATAATACTTCTGTAATACTTATTTCTGAATTTTAGTATCAGTTATAGCCTTTCTTCCACGTTGTTATGGACTAAATAGGACACATTTAGGTTTTGTTATATTTTATTACGTTGTGTTAAAGAAGGGCTCTCAATTATTAAAAAAAAAATGTAGCAGTAACATTGCTGCTGAAATCTGCCAGAACGAAAGTGGATTATGCATTAATGAAACAGAAGCAGTGGTTCTATTATACTTAGTTTAAAGCATACACGGTACATTTGGTTAGTTGTGTTTTTATTTCACTCTCTTCCTTCCTGTTAGGTATAGGAATCATTATTGTTAAAGGCCTTTACCCGTGTTTAAAATACTGTATATCAGCAAAGAATTAATTACGATTAGAACGCTTAGTTTACAAATCAACAATAAACTACATTTCAAAAATTTTGTTCAATAAATTACAGTAATTACATACATTTTAATTAACAAACATTTTGTTCTCTTATTAACGGAAAAAAATCTTATTAAGGGAGATTTTCTTTCCATCAATAAGAAGAATGTTAATTATTCATATCAATGTTAATTATCAAAAGATTGTTAATTAAAAAGATAATATTATTACTTGTTAGTGATTGTTCTCGGTGCAATATAACCTTCATATTATTAAAAGGCAGTAACAATACGTTCATTATTAAATGTTTGCTTTGTTTTTTTTAATAGAAAAATCATGAAGATTTCACTTTTCTTCAATAATTAGTACATGAACTTAAAGTAGCGATTGATTTGTAGTGCAAATTACAATTTACGTGAATTGCAATTTACGTGCAATGTGCAATTTACGTGAATTGGTTTCGAAATACCAATGTTATTTTTTTCTAAATGTTCTAAACATTTAATTCAACTTTTTTTAAATTATAAAATATTTATTTATTTCTTCAAACATCTCATCTCGTATGGTTTATATTGAGACATTAAAAAAGTTTCTGTAAAACATAAAGAATTACAGAAAGACAAAGAGGAGAACAACGATCAGGAAAGAAAAGGAACAAAAATTTCAACAAATATTACAAATAATAAATTTCAAGCATAATTTCTGGCAAAGAAATCAAGTTAAGCAAATTCGGAAGGCCATCATCACAAACACTGCAGATCGTCATCATCAAATATATCTTCGAAATCACTGAAAAAGTCTGCATGAACTGCTTTCTCATTTGCCGCCAAATACATTAACAAGCCATCAGAACCTCCTGCCTCTTCCATCTCCATGTATGGTCCAGCTCCTTCAGGAAACATTTCATCTGCTACAACGGTAGGCTTCATGTTAACAGTTACCTACTTATAATTATGGAAAGTGACAAACGTTCCGTCAAATAAATCAAAATTACAGTAGGAATATCTCATCTAATTCTTTGTCTTTGGGTATGACTCCCTGGATTGAGGCTACATTACCTCTTTGAATTGCCATGCTTATTATTTGAATAAGAAAGGTGCTTTCTCTATTATCACCAGAACCAGATAATTGTGTGATATGCTTACCTATTTCCTTTATGAAGTTGAGGTCTTCTTTGCTCTATTATTTGAGAATTACATTACATATATATTTCAAATATTTGTTCTGTCTATGCAAACTTTGAGTTTTCACCTGTTTTAAATAGTTCTCCCTTCCTATAATAAATTTAAACATTACCCTTTTATATCCCATATCTACCCTAAACTATTTCTATCCTAATTCTACTTCTCAATTCATTAATTCATCCATCCACACTATCCTGGAGCTGGCCTCTGAAGGTCCGGATCCCGGTAGCTCATGTGAAACTATGTGTGAACGGGGGAAGAATTCCGCGGAAGGTGTGCGCCGAGTGTGTTCATGGGTAAAAGCGAGAAGTATGGCTGGCCGTTGCACGGGATGCAATTTATCGATGGTGCGTGGAACTTAGAGTTATTGCAAGGTGAAACACTACCAGTGCCGACAAAAGGAATTGAAAGCATGTAGCGCAATGTACGTTAGGTTCTAGTTCTAAATCGGGGGCCAGCCTAACCTATCCTCACCTAACCTAAGGTAAGCTAACCTAAACTAACCTACCCAAGAAAAGTTGCAAAGAAAATAATGAAAATAAAAGTTTTAAAAAAATCTTATAAATTTATGTTGGCCCCCCGATAAGGAATTTTACCCGTACGTTATTCTATTCCTGTTATGGGTTGCAAGAGCATGTTGAAGGGTATTTGAGTGAATTTTTATTTAAGGAAGGAAAAGCTAAAAATATTGTAGTGTCTGCTGGAAGTATCAACATTATATCCACTAAGAAGAAGTGAGAAAAAGCTTAACAACTCTGCAATGTTATCTCATATTGTAAAAAAAAACAAAAAAAAACATAACCTGACCTAACCGAGTATAATCTGGCCTAATCTAACGTTGTCAACCATCCTTGTGTGGTTTTTGGGGTATTATGCGAAAAAGTAGTCAACGAAATTGGATGCCATATAACCAATAAATGCCCTTAATATACTTACCGCCTTTTTGTTTTAGTAGATATTAAGAACGGCAATCATAGATAATGAATTAATAACAATAGTAGTAATCCTATGCCAAAATTTTTAGAACTAATAGTTTGCCTCTTTTTACTTTTATTAAAATTTCACTAATAATTTGCCTCACATGTGAAGTCATTTACTCATCCAAAGATGTTAGAATTAGAGGATAGGTCAAAACTGAAAATAATCAATGCGAACGTAACAACGTCAGGCTTCTCTTGGTATGCATAGTTAGAATTAGGAGAGAGTTGTTTACTCACAATTTAAATATGAATATGCTAATGTGGTTAAATAATGGTAATAATTCACAGCTATATTCAATCCACTATTTTATGAGGCTTCTCCCGGGGGAAGGAATTGGGCTACTGTTCCCACGCTGACCAGACATGTTGGGAGAGGAAAGCCGAAGCTCTCAACTGTGAACGCCACTGTCTTTTATTCACAGCAGCCCCAATTGCATTACGATGCTGAGTGGGCACAGTTCCAGACCCGGCAGAGCCAGGAATCGAATCCGGGGCCCCACGACCAGCAAGCGACGGTAACCACTATACCAACAGCCAACGACCAGCAGTTAGGGGCGGTCATGTAGTTAAATACTTACTGTTAATTAAG
>JAGDQP010058760.1:1885-12498 GCA_022664845.1 Lepisma saccharinum | reverse complement strand
GTGAAGTTACGTGTTCTGCTCTTAACTGTAGAACTTACTTATGCCACGGATAGTTCAGTTTCAAATTGCTCAAAGGAGCTAGAGCAGGGTTTCGAACCTAATATCGGCAATGGGACTCGCAAATTACCATACAGTATCTCATAGACTAGGTCAAGAAAGGTTAATCCAATTATACAATTAATTTGATATAAAATATGACATAATTTATTTATATATTTACAAATTTGATCTTCTTCTGGATATGATGACGTCGTGGAGGCAAAGGACAAATTTTAAGGGATTCTAATATTCGAAATCGTTTAGTTACGAAATTTCTTCTCGCGGGAATCGAACCCAACCCCAAATTCGTTTCACAAATATTAATCGGGAACGTACCCCTTGTACGTGAAAACACAAAATTGAAAATCCTAACACACCATTAGCGACTTACGACCAACTTGCACACCTTCTCTTAGACAAACCTACACATATTGGACGTGCTCAGCTTCACAACCAATGTGGGTGCACTATTCTGAGTTCCGGGAGGAAATCCTGTTTACTAGCAATTTTAAGGTAACACCAGGGTTACAGCTAGCTCACTTGATTCCTCACACGTAATCAGTTTTAGCACCGTGCGAGACACGTATACCTTTGCTTCTCTTCTTGTGTGCAAGTGCTGAAACTCAGAGACATGAGATTAGTACACATTCCCAACCCAAGTTTAAAATCGCGAGCCAGGTGTTGTTAAATGACGATTTGGCTTTCAAATAAAATTCGGGTAACAAGGATAGTACTCACGCACATAGTTCTGGCCAAGACTCCTGTTGCCCTCTCTACCACCTCTCGTACATTTACTGTTTCCAAATTCTATCACCAACTTTCAAATATTCACTAAGTTAAAAAATAATGTTTCTGATTCTATGTTCGATGTCGTCGCATTGCTAGTGAGAGGTTCCCTCGAGAGGTGTTGATCCCTCGAAGAGCTGGGTTGTTCTGTCCCGATATGCCTGAGACCCGCTAATATAAAACCGAACCCAGCAGACGAATAGAAAAGAAAGAAAACGAAAAACGAAGAAGAAACGAAACGGGGTCCCGACTCAAAATGTCCTCTACCTCCCAGTATTTGGACTCGTCCACACACTTGGCCTCAATTTCCTAGCCTCGACTTCTCTGGTAACTGCAATGAAGAAAGCTTGCACATGTGAATATAAAGAAACCGGCTGAGTCCCGTTAACTGGAAACTTTCCATCGCTACACCCGACTCTGGTGCGCTGACATACACGAAATTAGCAACTTTAAAGCTATCAAAAAAATTAACATTGGAAATAGCTCTTTTGAAATAAATCCAATAATCACATCATTAATCCCGCACAATTATTACAAATTGATCCACACTCGATATCAAACCTTACATACACAAACAGATTCACTTAATTTCATATACTCTAATTGTTACATAACCATTTAAATCAAACCTTAACACTTCTAGAAACATAACATACAGAAGATAGAAATAAAGAAAGTAGTGATATGGTCGACCATGAGAAGGGGGGGGGGAATCAGAAAGAGAAAATATAACATAACACAAATATTTACATATAAGCATATTAACGTAGAACAAATTTACATAAAGATATGCAGATTTTGTAATTTACATACAAGAGGAAAACTGGCTGCATCAAGCGATAAATGTTTTATTACTAAAATAATATAATTTTTAATTTGTATTCAGATTCTATATTAAACAATCAGCGTTCGCAAGTTTTAATTCACTGCATGCGAGCAACTCTTGCATGCACTGTATGTATGTAGGCCTATGCACTGCATGCAAGCAACCCATCTAGTTGCAAAAAGTGTGACGGTAAAACATTTTTAATAATCTTGCGTGCAACACACACACTCACACAAGCGCGAGTAATACCATGCTAGACAGTTTGAAAAACGTCTCCTGTTTCGAGTTTCTGTCCCATCTATCGTCTGCTGGTACTCTAGGTTGCTCGAGTGCAACGTGAATCAAAGGGAGTACTCATTTGAATTTTGTTTAAGGCCTTTAAGCAACTTAGCTTAAGCCAAGGAAGCAGTCATGTTAGATCTAATTGAAGCATTTACATTACTTTTGAATGTTGTAGTTACGGCTATATAAAAAAAAATTACATTGTTTTACGTTACATATGCTACAAATGCTGATATTTTGGTAATGAAAGTCAAAATCAAATCAAGGCTCGTTAGCAAGTGAACACAAATTATATGAATTTATCAAAAAATTGGATAGACACTATCTACCCTGTTTATCCTGAGAATGCGCCACTGCATATAAAGAGAAAAATAATGTAATCTTACAGTGCTGTCAGGACACCTTTTTGACAATTTTCACGCAAATGATTTCATGTGTCGTGTCATTCAATACAAAACGGATGCAGATCCTTTTATTAGCTAAGTCGAGGATACGTTCTTTAAATCATAATCCACACAATTACAGTGTGGGACGGGTCATCTACGTCGTGCCATCTGGCTGCGTTACTGTTAAACACCACTGCATTAAGATAACGTTGATACAATAAGTGGAAGACGGAAGTCCATGTTTTTCCTCTTCCCAAATCAAAATTGATATCAACATGGTTTACCTAATTGTTCTGTAGGGAAGTTCCAAACTTATTTTCTGAATTCGTTTATTGTGTAATAAATAATCTCCTCATTTCTTCAACCTATCGAGTACAGGAAGAAAAGCAAACAGGAAATGTGACGTTGATTTTAAAGCATAGATAAACAATATACTTCAATCTTTATTCTCGTGTTCTCACGGGGTGTTTCCCGAAAACAGTAAAATGAAGTAATTTCAAATCTTTACATAGCCTATACACAGTAATATTTATATTAGTATAAAAATGTGAAAGGAAAGCATCTTACTTTAAAACAAGATATATATCGACAAATAATGATGCAAGTCGACTAAATAACAATTTAAATCATAACCACGGAATGTATTAGAGCAGGGGTTTTCAAACTGTGGTACGCGTACCACCCCTGGTACGCAGAAGGTTGTTAGGTGGTACACCATAAAGTTTACAAAACATTAAATTTAAGATATTTAATACTGTCTGATTTCAAAAGTGTGCTGAACCCGCAGTCACAATAAGTGTTCATATTTTATGAGAGTAACGCTTATAATAAATTCATAATATTGCTTTACATTGAGAGCAGAACTTAGCTATTTAGCCGAAATAAATTAACTTATTTGTTCATCAAGTTTTAAGTTTTACTTTCTTATATTTTCCTTTCATTGTATCATTCAAGATACTATCTAAGTATTTGCCTAGTGTGACGGAGGGAAATTAAGGAAACCCTCATGCATGATGGTCGACATCGATGATCTATCCTGGACCTCCTTCTTACAAGACAAACTCGCTACTAAATGTTCTCCCTCATTGGTATAATCATACAATATTAAATATTAACATTAAAAATTCCGTAATATTGCTTGGTGGTACGGTGAAAGTAAGAATTTCGGTTTAGTGGTACGTCAATCTAAAATTTTGAAAGTCCCTTCATTAGAGGAAAGTTTATGATTGAAGCCTAGCCACACCGCAGAAGAGCATCCTCAAAAAGATCCGGAGCGAATTTAAGATTTTCGTGAGGTGGCTGATCTGAAGAACCAGGGAAATTTTTGAATATTTTTTCTGGTAAATGCGTTTCTTTTTTTTTTTACATTCTTTTCTTTAGTTCACAGTGGTTCGTGGTGTCCTCAAATCTTGCAACGTTAATTTAACTCATTTCCTGCGTCATAGATTGATGAAATTATTCACAGCGACGTAAGTCGGGTGACAATACAATATCCCATTGTTACTTTCATATATTTATATGTTTTAAAAGCACATTTTAATATTTTTTAATATGGAGTTCTTTATTCTAAAATAAATACTACGTAGCCTGCAACAATGCTGTGTTTTGACTGGTTGCAGAACACTTTAGTATTTAGATTACAAAATATTAGCTTGAGAAAAAGTATTCAACACCGAAAGAACTCGAAAAAATAATAAAAATAACTTTTTAGACTGAAAAGAATGGGGAGCGCCAATTGAAGAATTTGTAAAGTGATTGTATATGAGTGCGCGCCTCATGCTTTTCTTTTTAGTCATGCATAAACAATATTATTTTTTTACTTTTCAGTACAAATTGTTTAACAAGTTTAAAGTACAATTTTTTAAAGTATATTTTTTAAAGTATAAATTTACTATATTCTCCCCTCATATTACTAAATTTTTCGTTGAATGTGAAACACTAAATTCATTCTAACAAATAAAATCGTTATCAAAAATAAAAGAGGACGTAAGGAGTTCTGCTCTTTTCAAGGAGTCCTGCGTGTGCACGACAGTGGGTGGAGCTTAGGAAACTAGGCTTCCCTTAGACGCTAGTCTGCGAGTAGAGCAGTTATATAAACCACTGAATATTTCTGAATCTGATGTCATGAAACTCAAATCAGAGAGAGCCGCATATGGCATGTTAGAAAGAAACTTACGTCTGAACGTGAGCCACTGTATTTGTCGCAAATGCTTTGAAATCAAAACTTCAATCGCAACAGAAAAGACGCAAATGTCCAGTAATGTTTAATTGTTTGGAAGAAAAGTTTCTTCCCTTCGCGCTTACAGCTCGATGTGTTCGATGTATTATATTTTCTTACTTTCAAAATAGAACCTTCCTGGTTTGCAAGTTCCAACAAGATTAACCATTTTATATATATTACGAATCTTGAAGTTAAACTAAGTTGTCTGTACCTCAAAAAAGAGGACATTCTCTTCTCCCATTCTTTTCAAAACCCGACCGGACCTTTTTTAGGACCCAAAAAAAGATGACATGTCCAGGTAAAAGAGGACGTTTGGTAATCCTAATTATACTTTATGGTTGCGAAAGTTGGAGTACGACCCTAGCAGATGAACATAAATTACGAGGGCTTGAAAATAAGGCTTTGAGAAAGATATACGGGCCGAAACAGCACGAGATGACCGGAAGTATGGAGGAGACTACATAATGAAGAACTTCATGGACTATATAACTCACCCGATGTTGTAAGATAATGAAATCGCGACGACTAAGGTGGGCAGGCCATGTAGCTCGGATGGGCGTGCAACGAAAATTATATTCCGTCTTGGTTGGAAAGCTGTAGGGAAAGAGACCTTTGGGAAGACCGAGACGACGTTGGGAGGACAATATTAGAAGGGATCTTCAAGAAGTAGGTGTTTGTGGGAAAACTGGCTTGATCTTGCCCAGGATAGATCCCGAAGGCGAACGTTTGTTACTACGGCGATGAACTAGCAAGTTCCGTAAGCCATAGAGTAAGTATTAAAACCAAACAAATAGAAGCTATAAAAATAAAAATATTTTCTCTTGAGGAGAGTGCGCATGCTCCCCCACCCGCGACCCCTCTCTGGACCCTTCTACTGCAAAAAATTGAAATGGAATTTTCAAGAAAGGGAGAAGGAATTAATGCAGTCTTAGCGCCTTCAGGAGGGAACGGTTTACGGATGTACGTAAATTTCTTTCTCGTCGGTTGGGAAAAGAAAAATTTTCGTTTTTCAAGGTGGGAAATCTTCAGAAGGTACCATTTAGTCATAGGCTGGTATGGCTGAGGAAAAAACGCTGGAAAATCTTAAGCCAAGATGCCCGATTGCTGACGAAGTCAAACTTTTCCCAACCTGCTTGCTACCCATTGACATTTCGAACTTCATGGACTCTAAAATTATAGTTAATAACGTGATAGTATGGCGTAAATAACAGGGTGTTTCAAAAATACACGGCAATCTTTTTGGGAATGCATTTCATCACTTTTTGGGACTGAAGAACTTGGCTCCTGGAAAACGCTTGATTTCATCTGTCCATCTTGTATTTGGACGTCTTGTCCGTCGATTCTTTTCCCTGGGAATTTGACGTTGAACATTTGTCGTCCATCTTCCATCCATTCGTCTGGCTATATGACTGGCCCAACTCTACTACATCTTCTTATCAGTCTTGATTATATGTGCAACATTTGTTTGTGAGTGAATTATTCATTTGCCATCCTGCCCCTCCTAGTTATTCCTAGTATACATTTCCTCATTGCTCTTTGTATAATTCTTATTCTTTGGATCTTCACAGGTAAGACATACTAATTATAAACTTTGAAACACATTTTACTTCGCTTTCGAAAATAAAGTTTAGTCTTGCAAACGAGATCTATGCTATTTTACATCTTCTGTTTATTTCATCAGTCATCAGAGTCGCCGGAACCTGGGGGCTGAGACCTCTTGAGTATCCCTCCAATATTTTGTTTGAGGGGGCGCAGTCCCCTCAATACTTCACTTACATTTTTAATGTTCTTATTTCTACTAATTGTTTTCCTTGCCTAGTTTTTGAAAACTCGAAAGTCTTTTTTACGGAAAGAACAAAAATCTTTTCCTACAGTGACTGTAGATTAAGTATTTATATTCCTGTCGCATAAAGACGTTTTCTGTGTTGTACCCTGTGGCGGTGACGATTATTGTTGTCGGTGGGTCATATGTTGTGGTGTTGTAGTTTCTTTTATGATGCTCGCTGTTATGGAGTACGGCGTGGTTGTAGGGATGGGGTCAATGGACCTTGCCGCTTCCTGTCCTAACCTCAGAAAAACTGCGAAACGCACTGATATCACTCCCAAATACCACATATGCAAAAAAATCTATTTTTATCCTTCTGAGAAAAAACAAGGGAATAACGCTCAATACGTTGCCAGTTCGTCATTGATTGTTTTGTTTTTGCCTATTTAGGATCGTGTTTGGAATGTCGTATACGAGCGAAGCCTGTAAAATTATCAGGAATGTGGTCGATTTCTTTGACCCAGAGAAAGTCTACAGCCTGTTTGATCCCTCTGTCTCTTTCATGTGTTTAGATAGTACATTCAACTCCAGTTTATTTTTCGGGGAGCGCCGGATTGGCGTTCCGACAATTTTTCTTTTTATAGATTCGAAATGTTAAAAAATATTTGGCAAACTTGTTTGAATAAATACAATTGTCAAAGTAGTTTCCGTTAGCCTATCAGCAATTCTTACAAGTAAGTTTGATCCTCAAGGAGAAGGAAACAAATTGCCTAAATCTGTTTTGTGAGCATCTGTAGAATCTTAAATTGGTGCCTGCGAATAAAACTTCCACCACCTCTTTTCTGAAAAAAAGAAGAAGACTGCGTACGAATGTTCAAAATTAATTTCTTTCATAATTATATTCTTTCGTTCAATAGGTTATTTGAGCGGTCGGAGCTGAGTTAGTAGAGCGTTGACTTACATTCGAAAGGTTTCGGGATTGATGCCAATGGCCGGCCCTCCTGACAGGTATTTCCTTAGTCATGCCAGGCAAATGCCGATATGGTGCCTTAAAAGCATGCCCTCGCCTACCTCCTTCCCCAACCGTACCCGGCCTGAGATAATTTGCCTAAAGGCCAAAAATAAAATTGAAAATTCTCACTGTCAAAGCCATTCATTCTTGCATATAATTGCGCCTAAGAAACTATCAATAGTTTATGAAAGGGTTGTTGAAAGTAATTCATATACAAAGGTATATTGATGTGTTCGTTTATTCAGTAGTTCATTCACTCATTCGCCCATTTAATCGAGTGTAATTTATGTATCATTCGATGGTGTTCTGCAAAAAAGGGCCTTCTTTCAAAATAAGATTTGGACATAATTTTACTCAGAATGTAATTGAAGACCTGAATTGCAAAACATCCCAAGTCCACCGGAGTTTTCTTTTTCAGGAAGGGTTGCAAAAAACAGTCCAAGGATTTGGTATGTTATCCCATTCAGCTGAAATTCTTTTGTATTAAAAAGGGTTTCTGTGGTGGGATTGGGACGTAATATTTATGCAAGTAGATAACCCTTGGAACATAGATACTTATCAGCAGGTTAATTGGTTTTTACATTGTTTATACTCCCTCCTGAGAAATCGAAATCTTGCTGGTAAGATTTTTTTTTTGTTGCAAAATACCATCAAATTATGTAGACCTACCACATTAATTCATGTCCGTAGACATTCATATATCCATTCATTCATTCAGAATCACTAGGGTGTCACGCAGGTTCAAATTCTACCACTAATGGACCTGATTGGAGTTTCCAGTGTTCTCATCAGACAAATTAGAGGATGGTATCTAGACAAAAGCTCTGGCGCTTCCATTCCAACCCCCTTCCCGGAAGAGTGCTCATTCTGATTGAGTTTTTAGTATTCTTTCACCTTTTAATAACAACGGTTTAGTTTTGAGATCGCACATTGATTTTATAAAAGAAGAGTGGCTTGTTAAAGACTTAATATCAATATTAAATTTCTTAAAGAACTGCTCTCCTCTACGTGTAATTTTCTTCTGAAACAAAGCAATATTGAGGACATTGCCGGATTTTCCGGCAATCGCTTTAAACGATTCACCGTGTTCTTTTCTACATGTCCTGCAAATTTCAAGTAAATATATATATTCGTTAGCTTGGTAGAAAGAAATATGTAGAAAAGTTTCCGCAAGTGAAAACTGTCGTCTTGCTTTCGGATCCTGCTGGCGGACAAAATCTCAACTCGACTATGGTTCAGCAATGTGTTTGATATAGAACAACTTCACATGTTTTCCGTCAGAGGCTAATCATTTACACAGTGCGGCAGAAACTTTGATCTAGTCAGATCACACATAAAAACAAGTGAATTAGCCCGTCACCGGGAGAAAAACGTTCTTTTCGATTGAAAGTGAATGGGAGAAATTAGTACCATAGTTATAATTGTGTGGAAAATGTTTTGGCGGCCATTTTGAATCCAAAGATGGCGCCTTTTTCAAAATGTTGTAATATTTTCGTAAACTACTCTTGATAATACACTTTTATGCCAAATTCCGTATCTCTAGCTCAAATGGTGTTGAAAATGAATTTTTGGGGTCCGCCATTTTGGATCCGAGATGGCGTCCTTGGAGACATTTTGTAATACTTTCGTAACTTACTGGTGATAATGTACCGTCATACCAAATTTCGTTTTTCTAGGTCCAGCCGTTTAGGCTCTGTAATGGGTTACCAAAACCTTGCTCTTTTTAGGTGCGACATACTAGTTTTTACAAATTTTTTTTTCAGTCTCAAGAACAAAGTGATTAGCAGAAATATTTGCTGAGGCAATTTAACAAAACTATTGTTATTGTCATAATCAATGTTCTTTGTATTACATACTGTGCTAAGAATTGCTTGTACTTTCTTCCTTCAACCTAATCTTCCATTGCCTGAAGAAGGGCACATAACATGCATACACAATTTTCATTATATTTTCATGCAAACTGGAATTCTATCAGATTTGCTAAAGTTTTCAAACCTGATTCTATGCTCTTTATACTGGTATGAACGACATAAATATTATTTTAAAAACTTCTTGGTAACATTGAACGTAAATCTTTATCAGCTGTTTACCAAAAATGCGTTTTTGTTCTATGTGCCCTTCTGGCAATGTCCTCAATTATTATGGATCAGAATCGGAGAAGGTAATTTCGTTCTAGTGTTAGGTTTATTTTATAGGTTTTATAGTGTTAGGTTTCAATATTATAGTGTTGTACGGTTGCGATATGAAAGAAGATGACATTAACAGTGTCTAAGTTTGTGATAGTGCTTTATTTTATTTATTTATTTACAGTGTTGGATCGTACCTAGGTACAAAACACGTACCTAAAGCATGTACCTAGGTCCATTCCAGTTGCAGTACCTAGTATCTGCAACTAGGTACTTTTTTGCTGTACGTAGTACCTGAATCTTAGGTACTTTTCTTAGGTACTTCAGATAATAATCGAACGAAAATTTCTCAGTGATAAAGTTTTATATAAAGTTTCTAATATTAGACTGGTAACATAGATATTGAAGGAATCTTAGAAGTGTTTGCCTCGCTTAATCTCAAAATAAACTACTGATTCATTTCCAATATATTCTTCATTTGATACCATAAAACTTGGAAACTTTCTACTCCAACGGTGCCCATTTCTCCGAGCTTTTAAAGTAAAAGCTTTTTTAAAATTTTGGAAGTAAAAAAATAGTCGTAAAAATCTTCATCGGCAGGGAAAGTTGAATGAATGCATATATAGCCATAATTAAAAGACAAAATATACGGTTAGTTTTTATTTTTGGAATATTGTTTAAAGGTTTAATATACCCTGGATTCATCTGTTTTGTTTACTTTTTTTTTATTAACTGAAAGGCCGATCTTGACACACTGAAGAAAAACTAACTGGTTATGTGACGTTATGTGATGCAATGTTTCTTTTGTAATCCTCTTAGAAATAAACTACCCTTTGTGGATCACAAGACGTGAACTACATTTAATAGACACGTGTATTGGTAACTTATATTTTCTGAGTCCTTGGATCAGCACCGGGAAGGCACACAGCTGCGAATTCTGCTGTGGGCTATGCTGACCGAGCTTTTCCACGTATATCCTCAGTTTCACCAGTCGAATCTTGATATAATATCTAGAGAAAAGGACGTGGCCGCTAACTTAACCCTCCCTGTACCCGGAAGAGTGCTTCCTAAAGGAGGCCATCCCTCTGACATATGACGGGCTTATCGCACAGCTACCTCTAAGGTTCATAACTAAATATAAATTAAGAACAAAAAGAATTATATTTTGAT
>JAGDQP010058759.1:0-12498 GCA_022664845.1 Lepisma saccharinum | reverse complement strand
AGTTTCGTAATCCTTGAGGATAGACACATCTGTCAAAACAGAAAGAAGCCGCAGTCTCAACACTTTCAACGTGTGAAATCCTACTTTACCTTTTGCGATGTTAATATCTGGTGTAGTAAAAAGTAATCCATTATTTTGCCAATAGATGGCTTCAGTGATCTGTATCTCGCGTTGTATAAGTCCGATCGGGTTCAACGAGATGGCGTTCAAACGATGAGATTGCGTACTACAAACACTGTTCAGATAGTTGTGATGAGTTGACTCAGTGTTGTGTGAGCGCGCGTCAAAATGGACACTAGCAAAGAGAAAATACGCTATATTTTACAGTTTTTCTTCGATAAAGGCGAAAACGCAAGCCAGGCGGCTGCAAATGTGAATAGTGTTTATGGTCCTGATACTGTAATAGTCAATCACGCGCAATTTTGGTTTCGTCGATTCCGTTCCGGTAATTTTGACGTCAAAGATGTACCACGCATTGGAAGGCCAAGTGTCGAAAATGTCGATAAAATCATGGACGTTGTCGCGTCCGACCGTCATGTAAGCACTGTTTCGATTGCCCAAGAGCTAAACATTGCACAAAAACCGTGTGGAACCATTTGCATAAGGCTGGATACACAAAGAAGCTTGATGTATGGGTTCCACACGAGTTAACGCAAAAAAACCTCATGGATCGAATTTCCATCTGCGAATCGCTGCTGAATCGCAACAAAAGCGACCCATTTTTGAAGCGGTTGGTGACTGGTGATGAAAAGTGGATCACTTACGACAACGTCACGCGAAAACGGTCGTAGTCGAAGCGCGGTGCACCGGCGCAAACGGTGCCCAAGCCAGGATTGACGGCCAGGAAGGTTTTGCTGTGTGTTTGGTGGGATTGGCAGGGAATTATCTACTATGAGCTGCTCCCCTACGGCCAAACCCTTAACTCGGAACTATACTGTCAACAATTGGACCGTCTGAAGGCAGCAATCGCCCAGCTTTAGCCAATAGGAGAGGCATTGTGTTCCACCAGGACAACGCCAGGCCACACACATCGATAGTGACTCGCCAGAAGCTCCGGGAGCTTGGTTGGGAGGTTCTTATGCATCCACCTTATAGTCCGGATCTGGCACCGAGTGATTACCATCTGTTCCTGTCCATGGCGAACACGTTTGCTGGTGAAAATTTCGCTTCAAGAGAGGCTTGTGAAAATCGACTGTCTCAATTTTTTGCCAATAGGGACAAGGGCTTCTATGAGAGAGGCATCATGATATTACCTTCCAAATGGCAACACGTTATCGAACAAAACGGCGCATATGTGACCTAAATCGGATCATTCTAACTATGGTAAGTCAAGCCTTCAATGTCATGCAAAAATAATGGATTACTTTTTATTACACCAGATATAACTTGTTAAAAAGATTGAATACTTTCTGTCACTTTTCTTGAAAACAGGTTTTATGGCCCTTTCTGCAATCACCGATTCAATTATTTATTCGATTAACTATGCACACAAAGTTAAGTTTAGTGATTAGTACAAATATCGTAAAAATAATTAACATTACTTATTCAGTTATAACAATAATTCTTTAATAATAAAAATAATTGTATACTACAGTAACATATAAACAGTGTTACTTGTTTTTTGTACTTAGGTACAGGTACTAGGTACTGACCTTAAATTGTACCTAGGTACAAGTTGGTCAATCCACTCATATCCTTACCTATAATAATAATAATAATAAACACTTATTATTGAGCAGGATAGGTTCAGCCAAAGTATGCTGTGTTATCTGAGGAGTCTATTTCCAAACGGGTCCTTGTCCAAAAATTTGAAATTGAGACATTGGCTTTGCTGAGTTCATTTTATCATTTTCTAATACATTAGTTAGATTTTGTGATTCCAAACCGTCTCCAAAATCATTTAAGTATCGTAAGAAATTAAAGGATAGAATCATAATTAACAGTAAAAGTTGTATTTATTTTTTATCTTTTCCAATATCCTTTTGCAAGAAGGTAAAATATTGGTAAACTAATACTTCTCCTGCTTTATAAGATACTCATAGCTGTACATTTGTCCTAGCATTGAAAAATAACAAGTGTTTTTGTCAATTTCCCAACATTTATGGCGCTTGGACAAGGACCCGTTTGGAAATGGATGTCTCATCTAACTCTTGTTAAAAAGATAAGGGCATTTTTATGCAGCATATTAATAATAGATACAGGAATTAAAACAATGGAAGGAGTCAGAAAAAGCAGTAAGTTAAATACAAAAATGATATTAATAGAAATGCCTTTCTTCTGCATAAGTAAATCTGTCACCATGCTTTTAATTTGCATATACTTTACGTTTTTTTCGAAAGGGCATTTCAGTGTTGACCATTAGCGGTGTCTGTATGTTTCTTGATGATGTATACAGGGTGGTAACGTAATGCACCGACAAATTTCCAGGAATCATAGTACATAAAATAATGAGGAGAAAATCTTGGTTATTTGGGTGTAAATTCCGCCGAGTTTCGGAGGTACATGTAAATGAACTGTAGAGATTCAAATATCCAATACAACTAACGATAGTATTGATTAGGCATACTATCGTCCAACTATTCAAAATTGTTCCAGCTAAATTTGCATATTTCAGAATTTTGCATTTTGTTCGCAAGGGATTTCTCAAAGGAAGTAGGTGATTTCAAGATATTCTCTGAAGAAAAGTCGCGAAAGAATTATTGTTATCTGCTGGGAGGTCATTTCGACTCACATTTACTTCATAAAATTTCTGGGAACCTCTACTTCCTTTGGGGAATCCCTTGCGCACTCAATGTACGAATATGCATTTTTAATAGACGAGTTTTGAAATCTTTAATGATACCTTGTCGCATCAGCTCTACAATTAATTATATTGGAAATTTGAAGCTGTAAATTGTATCACTCACTCTTTCGGCAGCCTGTAGATCCGAAACACGGCGGAATTTCCACCCCTATGATCAGAACTTTTACATTCTTTCTTTAGTTCGCAATGGTTCTTGGTGTCCTCAAATTCTGCAACGTTAATTTAGCTCACTTTCCGACGCCGTACAACAATGAAAAATAGCACAGCGACGTAAGTCGGGTGACAGTACAATATTCTATTGTTACTTTCATATTTCTATATATTTTAAAAGCATATTTTAATATTACCCATAAATAGTAGCCTACAACGCAGTGGCGTTCGGCTGGTTGCAGGACACTTTAGCATTTGGGTAGAAATATTAATAACTTTTTAAAGACGTACTATTCTTAAACAATTCGTACTAAAAAGTAAAAATTTGTGCATGACAGAAAAGAAAAGCATGGGGCGAGCTCTCATATACAGTCACTGTATAAATTCTTCAATTCGCGCCCCCGTGCTTTTTGTGTTAGACATGCATAAACAACGTTATTCTTTACTTAGTACGAATTGTTTAAGAAATATTTGTCTTTTAAAGTTTTTCTTTTAAATTCATTTTTCCCTTAATTTTTATGTACTGTTATATCTTGAAGTTTGTCGGCGCATTATATTATCAACCTGTATAAAGTTTGCAGTGTGTCATAACTTTTGTTTTTTCGCACTTTTTATGGACTTACTGAGTAGAATTAGATTTCTTTCATTATCCTTAATATTTTGTACATGAGATAGAGATAATGAGACTATCTTCTTGAGTTTGTAAAAATCCATCCTTCTTTCTGTTTGAGGCTCAAAAGAGTGTTCTGTATTGTTATGAATAATACATTTAAAACTGTAGTTGTGTAGCATTTCAAATGGGTACATTACTTTGTAAGTAAAATTAGATAACGCATAAATTAATGTTGGTCGTAATATTTGGAAGTGAATGTTGCGATTTTCGGGTTGGTTGGTTAATATATCAAATGAAGGTATGCGGTTTCTACGATAACCTTGTGCGGTGGTACATTTAGTTCTAGATCCTAATATCATCTGTCGTAGCTTGGAGCTGTGATCGCACTTGTGTTCTATTATGTACTATATAATAAATATGGCAGATAATTATTAAGAATCTCTTTTCTAAGAGGGGAAAGAAAACATCCACAATTTTATAAAGGGATACATGCCAAATACAGATAGGTAAGACGTGGAATTCTGAACTCCCTATTTCAAATCTAAAATGTCTGTTTTCTATTAATAAAAAAATATTATAAAAGACTTTTTAAAAAGACATACTTTTCTTAAACAATTCATTCTAAAAAGTAAAAAAAAAAAATGTTTATGCACGACTAAAAACAAAAGCATGGAGCGCGCCAATTCAAGAATTTATAGAGTGACTGTATGAGCGCGCACCTCATGCTTTTCTTTTTAGTCATGCAAAAAATACTTTTTTTTTTTTACTTTTTAGAAGTTTAAGAAAAGTATGTCTTTTAAAAATATTTTTTAATATTTTGTTTTGCTATTTCGGTGTTTGGATGCTTTTTCTCAAGCTAAATGTTTTGTGATCCAAATCCGAAAGTGTTCCGCAACCAGGCAAACCTAGGCTAGTCCAGGGTCAAAGTGCCCTAACCCAAAATTTCGATATATATACAATATATATTGATGCTTTACTTATGAGAAAGGTGCGCTGAAACCGAATCTGATGGGTATACGTTTCATACTCTTGAGCGTTTCGAGATATGACGTCATCAATATGGCCGCCCTATAATGATACCTCTTATTAAGATGTTGATCAACTTCAACTGAATATATCCAAGTTTGGTATCAAATGAAAGCTCTAGATGCTTGGAGATGATCTAAAGGAGTGGAGTACACCTGATGGCGTCTTTGCAGTGACTATTTATTGTTATTTTCATTCACAGTCAGGGCTTTAGTCGAGGGTATACGGAAGTATACGTCGTATACCCTCTGATTAACCTTACACATTAGTGTATACCTTCCTGTACGGTATGTATAGTATCTACTTTCGCTTAATTAATTAATTTAATTTGGCAGTTATTTCGGTCGATGAGATTATTACGGTCAAATATTTTGGTTCCACATGATCGGGAACAAAATGTTAAGAAGAGAAAGAGGGTATAACTACATAATGCGCGTCAGTATTTTATCGCTATCTTTTGACTGCAACAATAATTTTGTAGAAATGTGTACAGTAAGTATGAACAGATAGTTTGTTAGTTTGGTTGGTCTTTTTGTGCAAGTCTTGAGCAATATGAGATTTCACTTATCTTTTCAAAATCAAGGTAGAAAGAAGTTTTCGAGGTGTGGAGTAAGTCCCATTAAACTAAAATAGGGTCAGATTTGTAACGTGCAAAGCAAAGTCTTGTATGTCGATTTCAGAAGCCAAGGAATATAGGTGACATTGACGAACTAAATAACTAAGAATATAACCCGAAATATGTGGCACAAAATTGTCGTATCTCCCAAGCAACACATGATATCGGCCCAATACTTAGCCAACCTTAATTGATATTGGTCGGTAATGGCCCAGCATTGGACCGATATTCTTTGCTGCTAGAGATTGTACAAAAAAACTTTGGACCTTAATGTGTCTATATAGAAAATATAACAATTTGTGTCGCATATACGAGGGAGTGTCAGAAAGTTCTTGTATTCATCTGGAAGAAAACTACTTCGGAGAATTTTTCCATTATGGTGTAATTAGTGCTTCTTTACATAGTCGCCATGCTTGGTGACACATTTCTGCCAGCGGTCCTTCGCATCTTGTAAGCGGTTTTTGATTAACTCCAGGCACCTAGGGCTTTGGTTTGATACCAGACATGGGTATACTTAGTGGAAGTTGATCAATGTCCTGATAAGAGAGATTATAGGGCGGCCACATTGATGACGTCATATCTCGATACTCTCAGGATGTGAAACATACAGACCATATTACTCTTCTTGATTAACCCCACGCACCTAGAGCTTCATTTGATACAAAACATGGGTATATTTAGTGGAAGTTGATCAGCATGCCCAGTCTAAACCACTGAAGCTAGTGAAACGAAATTCGATATGCTAATGTATCATCAACAGATTATTATGGGAAAATTACAAAATTTGGAAAAATCGTCATCTTTAATCCAATATGGCGGACAAATCACATACCAGTATATAAAAAAGAAGAGTAGAACACCCAGGCCGAACCGCTGAAGTTAGAGAAACGAAATTTGGCATAAGTGTGTACCATCAAGAGTAGGTTACGAGAGAACTTCGAAATTTGAAAAAAGTCCACATCTTGAATCCAATAGAGCTGATAAAATATATGTGCATATCTTAGATATGTATATTTCTCGGCCATACTGGATTCAATATGGCGAGCCATTTCAAATTTTTTTTGGTAAACTACACTTGATGACAAATTTTCATGTCAAGTTTCGTTTTTCTGGCTCCAGCTGTTCGGCCTGGGCATATTTCGACATATATACGTTTGTTGACCATATTGGATTCAAGACGGTGATTTTTTTTTAATTTCGTAATTTTCTCGCAACCTACTCTTGGCCTTTTGGCTAAGATCAAAGTGTATTTAGCCTACTCTTGAAGCCAAATTTCGTTTATCTAGCTCCAGTGGTTCGGCCTGGGTGTTCTACAGTTCTTTCTTATATACCGGTATGATTTGTCCGCCATATTGGATTGAAGATGACGATTTTCTCCAAATTTTTGTAATTTTCCCGTAATCTACTCTTGATGATACATCAGCATATCAAATTTCGTTTCTCTAGCTTCAGGGGTTTGGATTGGGCATACTTTACATATATAGATGTTTTTCCGCAATTTTTGATTAAAATGGCGACATTTTAAAATTTTTATATAAGTAGCTTTGTAGGAAATTTACATCGCGAATCCTCTCAAATTTTCAGTTAAAAAAATGTTATCTAAAACCTACAGGAACTGAGTTCTATGCTAAAATCTGCCTTTCAGTCGTCATTTTTTGAGATGGCGGCGCGAGCGGCTGTCCCCCAACCCAAGGCTACATTATAGTTAGGGCTCTTAAGTGTACAATTATGCCAAATTTCAAAACTTCAACCTTTTGCACCCAAAAAGGGTCTAATGATTGGACTATATGGGGATGTCATGTAATATCCGGACGAATAGCGGATAATTTTCGGATGTCTGCTAATATACGGATAACGGGTAATATTCGGATGTCGGATAAAATCCGGATGGTTAAATGAATACCGGATAATTTGTCATCTGGTTGTCCGGAAATTTTGGCCATCCCAAGAAGACAGCATAGAGACATTAATACTGTAGATTTGGCTCGTTTTAGCTCGAGTGAATTTCGAGTCGAGTTGGACAATATTTGCCGAGTCGAGTTGAAAGATTTCTCTCACGTGTCGAGTCGAGTTTAACGAAAACTCGACTCGAATTCGCTCGTGTCCATCCCTAGAAATAATTATGGTTGAGGAAATGTAACGGGAGAATCTCAAATAGCTTCTTATGGAATGCATGCAGTGAAAAGCATAAAACGTATGAAAATAGAATATTTGGTATAAAATTTGGAATCCAGGAGGGGGGGCAATCCTCCCTTGCCCCTCCATGCCGACGCCCTTGCTCATATGTGACCCTCTCATCTACATGGAAGCCCATTGGGAAAATCTAATCAACAATATTATTTTCACATTGCGAAGTTAAAATTATTGATTGATCATGAAGATATATCACTCAAAGCATGGTACAATATCGATAACAATGTGAAATCAAATCTTAAACTATTAAAATACGTACATTCAAATACTTCGGCACGGTCATTCATTTTAAACGTACAACACGTGATCAATTCTACACATTTGTCCCAACCCAACTGAAGAAGGAATTTTGGCACGCAATATGCCGCTCTTTTTTCTTTTGAACATGGCAGCAGCGCGCAATCGAACGGGAGGTAAACTGACCGTCAGGTCCTCCGTTGCTCCGTCGAAGGGGGAATTCGTATAATCATCGACGGAGCATAGAGTGCAATTCGGAAAGAAGGTATAATGCTGCAAGCAGTGTAGCCAACCGTATGGTCTAGACCGTATTTGCACAATAATTTCTCTTTGCAATGTATACGGTCCGAATGTATAACAATACGCATTTTGTACGGTCCTGGGTAAAATTAAATATATAAGACTAATGATCACATACAACAGAATAAAACAAAGAAAAGTTAACTAAAAGTATGTCTTCAATTGAATGAACAATCTGGTGGCCGACCCATGAGCGATGAGCATTGCAAGATTAAGGGTTGATTTGAATGAAGCTTGCTTTGCGTGCGATTTGGGTTATTAGCCAATTCAAACACGTGTTTCAATTGGCTACTCACCCAAATCGCACGCAACGCCAATCTCGAATTTGGTGAACAGCCAACTGAAACACGTGTTACAACACGTAATAAAATTACACCACGAAATACCACATGTTTCAAGTGGCTACTGATGCCTTGTTTATATTACTAACATTTTACGATGGTGAAACTTATGAGTGAAACTAACTTGCGTTCAGACTACCGAACTTAACTTTGTTATCGTACTTGTACTACCATTGTATGTAAAGAAACAGGTTGAGGTTTCCGTGGTTGAGTAAAGAATCTGCTTGTTAAGGCCGCTTTAGACGATACAATTTCTCGTACGATGAATCTTAGCGAAAGCAGTGTGCCAGAGTAAAAAGGAAAAATGTTATGGATTTATACCATAGCATCTTGCCCTATTATAGCATTCTTGGTTTCACACTCTGGCACTACTGCTAATCGTAAGATTCATCGTAGCATAAATGCTGTCGTCTAAAGCGGCCTTTACACGAGAGAGGATTAAATTATAAAAAATGAACACAAATGAATTGATTATAGCGTCAAATTTTGTAGATTAGTTCTGCCATAATTCTTTTATATTTTAAAAGTAGTACGCACCACTATTATACTATATATTTTGATAAAGAAAGAAATAAACTCACGAAGTGATTCGTGCCTAATAACTAACTGGCGTTCAGACAGTTGTTTCTTACTAACGTTACAAGATAACCGTCGTAAGTTGACGCTAGTTAAATTTGAAACCCGCGTTAACGGTAACTACCGTTTACATTACTAAAATGAACTCGGGTTAACGTTAACCATGGTAAAATGTTAGTAATGTGAACAAGGCATAACCCTAACAGCAAGCAAAGAAAGTGGGCTTGAAAATGAACCCTAATTTTCAAATGTTGGTTGAAAACAAAGATTGTGAGTTTTTTTCTTCTTTCAGAATTTTAGCTTGCTTGCTTTCTCCCACATCATAAATTTTGTAACCTAATCTTGTATGAACATAAATTTGAGAACTTTAAAACACCCTTAATTAAAACTTTAATAAACAAATAGAACTATAACATGGAAATCAAAGTTGTAAATAAGTCCTAAATTGCAGAGGTCGTAAAGAAACTTTCACAAGTCCTAAAGTTCAGGGCTTCTGTAAAATCCAGAGAACTGGCTTCTTGTCTTTTAGGACTTCTGAAATTTAGGTTCGTCCCTTTGCTTTAGTTCTCAAAATTGCCACAGACAAAAGAACCACCGCCACTTCTATAAACCAAACGTTACAAATACAGTGGATATTTCGTCCGCCATATTGAAGTGATATTGTTAAGCTTGAAAAAACTCGTTTAGATTATCTATAAATCCCAAATTTTTCTTTTTGAAAAAGTGATTGCTTATGAAAAGGACACATTATTTTGAATTGTCTCACATCGTACAAATTATTATTGACTGCTTTACATTATGGAAGTGAGATTTCAACATGCAAGTGTTCCTTTTAATAATAATAATCGCAGTACAACAGCTGCATAAAGTCAAGTCTGGACCAAAAATCAGGCCAAAACAAACACAAAATACTGTCCCCAATTTCATATTTGGGACCGAACCCAGTACCAACAAATTTTATTTGAAATTATTCAAATATATATATTTATAACTAAGGACCGCAGGCAAAAGAATCCGAACACTGGAAACTTCTCTTATAATTGATAGACAATACGCCTCATCAAAAAGGATGCAAATATGCACATATTTGCATCCTTTTTGATAAGGCGTATTGTCTAGCCACCAGAGGTAACATATACCTTTTCTGTATTATTACTTATTCAAAAAATGAACCCCTACTCATATGCAGGAAGTCCATAAAGTTCTTAATTTGGTCTTAACAAGTTTCCAAAGAACATTGAGACAAAAGGGAGGGAAAGGGTAGGTTAATAACTGAGAAAGAAATCATTAAGAAATTGTTTAAAAAGTAATATAATATTAACTAATTTATAAAATAAGGTAAATGAGGTAATATTTTTGAAAATAGATAGTGATGTGAATATTCGTCATATATCGTCGATATGACAAAGAGGCGTAAGCGACAAAAAGCATTTTTTTACAGGATAGCACTTCAAAGAAATATTGTGGTCTTTAACCGTCTGTCCTATGATGGAAATTAAGTCTATCTTTAAAGTTAAATATTTATATCTGTACAGAAGCACTACTCTTTCAGAACAAATTTCAAGTGACTTGAAATCAAACGCATAAGTCATAAAAAAGCGGAAAAGGAGGGAGGTTTACGGAGATATGCCTGTTTTCAGGTAAGTCGTTACTGTTCTATTGGATATATAGTGTGGGGCAATTGTCAAAATATCAGGTCCCCTGGGCTACCAGATAATACAAGTGTAGGAAATATCTCAATCTCTTTCTTTTATGGTGCAGAATAAGAAAATATTTGTGGGGATAAGTTTAAAATTAGCAGTCCCAAAAACAAGATGGCGGCCAAAAATAATAATAACTTTTAGTGATGTATTTGAAAGAAATTGAGATTAAAACTTATTATTTTAAGGTCATAGATTGCAAATAAATTGTCTGAAAAATTATCTAAGGTCCACATAGAGAGATTTTCAAAATGGGACCCAAAATGGCGTCTTGAAACCCAATATTACGTAAGTAAAAAGTGATGTGTCAAATTACATGATTCTTGAGGCGTACAATTAAAATACGTACTCAGAAATCTTTTCCTGGCCTTATTTCTACTTTTATGAAAGATGAAAGCACAATGTATTTTATACTTTATAGATGAGGGATAGGGAGAAGTGACGGTTATAGTAAAATTATACGAAGTTATTTCAGACCAATGTGTTGAGTATACAAATATATATGTAACTGTGAGTTACAACACGACCATACAGAAGTTGTGTGTTTAGTTACGGTGAGCTGAAGTTAGTGTCAGAGTGCAGTGTAGATGGCGCACACGTATACGGGAAATAAGACTATAATAATGATTGCAATATGAAGTGAAAATGTAATGCTATTGTTTTATTTAATTATTAAGAATATTTGAAGACTGAGGGAAGTAAGCAACAAAAGTTCTTAATTATTTGTACATATTTTTAAGGTGTATGTACTCTTGTAAAAAGTTAATGAACATAATGTAATAGCCCGGACGGGAAGGTACCCCATCCAGAACATTACCTGCTGTGGGAAATATACATTTTTCGTATATCTTACGACATCTTTTGATTTACAGTCCACGCCTTTACTATTTTCAGAGTTAAGATTCCTGAGGTAGTGAATGCCCCTTTTGGAGGCTTCCTATCCTGTGAATTTTCTCAGAAGTGAATAGATCGATTGGTGATTCGAGACCTGCGTTATGGATACCTTCAGCGGTGATATCTTCCCCGTCGAGAATTCCCACTGAAGTGGCCATTCCGGTGCAGGATCAATCCTTATCTATCCATTCCACGGAACTTCTATTCTGTATCCTTTTCTTCATACGGATGCAGCATCGCGTTACCAAGTGGTTATCGAGTGCAAATAGTAATATACATATTAAACATTTTGTACAACATTTTTATAGTGTAATTTCTGATTCGTCATCACTCTCAAAAGTTGTATCTTGGGGGTAACACCACAAGTACTGCAAAGTTCACAAGAAGGGCAAACAAACTCGTCATATTTTTTGTGTACATCAATTTTATTGATTATTCTTAATAATTATTAAACAACAATGTATTAATGATTATTAATAAAAAATAAATAAAATTGATGAGCACAACAGATACGTATGACGAGATGTTTGCCCTTCTTGTAAACTTTGCATAACCTAAAATAGCAGGTTTTGGAAATAAGCTACTCAATTTCTAATCCGACAAACAGGCGTAAGCATCACACTCTGTTTCTTACGCCCATATGTCAGATTAAAAATCGAAAGTGGTGCTTACGCCACAGTCATGTTTTCGGTAGAGAAGAAACTAATAAAGATAGAGTTAGGCCTGTTTGACAGATAAAAGATTGACATATTGTAAGTCATTAGGCGAAATATCTCAAATTTTCAAAATTTGGCGCATACGCTCCTTTGTCATATCGACTATATATATATATATATATGAGCTCCTGCGTAGCCTAGTCGGTAGCGCGCTCGACTTCAGTGCGAGCGGTCCCGGGTTCGATTCCCGGTGGGGGCTCAAAAATTTCGGTGTTGACCCAGCATCGTGAGGACAATTGGGGAGCTGCTGTGAATAAAAGACAGTGGCGATCACAGTGAGAGCTTCGGCTCTCCTCTCCCAACCCGTCTGGTCAGCGTGGGAGCAGTAGACCA
>JAGDQP010058758.1:0-12498 GCA_022664845.1 Lepisma saccharinum | reverse complement strand
TGTCTTCAAAACTTAACATTAGCAAAAAGAAAGATGAATATAAGACTATTGTGAGTTGTATTAACTCATTTAAAGAAAAAATAGATATATGATAACACTAACTGAAGATACTGATGAAGAATATATGTATAAGATGCTGTGCATCAGATTAGAAATCAACTAAAAACTATAAAGTTTTAAGATTTTATATTAGAATAAAATAATTGTTAAAGATTTACTATATAATAAACTGGTGACAATAAATGTGTTCTATTTAATTAAGAAGGACACGAACTTACAACAATTTAATATAAAGACGGATGTATATGGTTTAAAGGTAAAGATGTTGCTAAAAATCTTAAAATACAAAAATACAGCTAAAGCAATTAGTGATCATGTTGATGCTGAAGACAAAAGTAGTTATGCAAATGTAAGATCCTCCAAATTGGACAATTTTAAGTTATAATGATAAGAAATCAATTTTTATTAACGAATCTATTTTATACTCATTAATATTTCAATATAAACAACCAAAAGCAAAAGAGTTTAAAAAATGTTTTAAACACGACGTTCTGCCATCCATTACAAAAAGGTAAATACGAACTTACACATTAGAATGATATACTCGAACTAGTTAATTCCTTTCGTAATAGGTTAAAATTTAAAGATGAGTTAATAGAAAAAAACAAGGTAACATGCTTTGTAACATGGGGAAACGGTTACAGAAAAAGAAAAACTAATAACAAAGATGATACCTAAAATTGTTCCTGTTACAGCAGATGACTCAAAAGAACATAGATTGTTCTAATTCAGAAAAATATTCAGCTATTCAATTCAAGCTAGGAGAATGAAGAGAACATATCAACTAAATTTTACTCTGATGACACATGTTTTAAATATTTTGTTTCCATAGTAGAGAAGAAAAAGCCAAATGATGCATTAAAGACTCTAAAACAAAAATATCCTCATCATGAAGTCTTACTAAATATAAATAATGCATATACGGTAAACTTATATAATCGATTAAAATAACAAGAACATATAAGATCCTAGAAAAATCTTCTCGATACTAATATAAGACTTAAAGAATTAATCTCTTTAATAGTGCAAAAAAATGATATTTAATAATATTAAAATGAAGGTTCAAAACATGGTTTCCTTTGAAAAACATATAACCATTTTAAAAACCATTAATTTCAAGGGGTCTCTTTTCGTTATATTTTTCATAAAATAACGTCATCAACATTTTCCCTATCATAAATGAATAAGGATAAGAAAACTATGAATTGGGATGTAAAAGAAATGGTTAAAGAAAAATCAACTATAAAGAGAAATGGAGAATTTTTGCCTGATGGCATACGTTGCCTTATCATAGGCCTACCTGGCTGTGAAAATACTTTTCTATTTTTTGTTTTATTAAAACCAGGCTGGTTAAACAACAAATATTTTTATGTATATATCCCAAAAGTATGAATCAACATAAATACGAACAATGAGTAGGCTGCATCAGAGTACATAATGAGTCGAATTTTAGCTTGTATTTTATATGCGAGGAAATATATATACCTTGTAAATAAGCAAATGTATGATAACAATTAAAGACTGAATTGTAAAACATCCCAAGCCCACTGTTTTCGTTTATGGATTTTTCTGTTTGTCGGTATCTATGTTCCAAAGGCTATCCACTTCTATAAATATTACATCATAATCCCACCACATAACCCTTTTTAATATAAAATAATTTCAGCTCAATATGATAAAATACAAACATTGGACTGCTTTTTGTTCCTCTTAAAAAAATATTCGGTGGATTTGGGATGCTTTGCAAATTAGGTCTTCAATTTATTCGTTTGATACTAGAATTCTCATTATATGGTAAAAAATGATTTTCTTGGTCGCTAAGGGCAACCGGTAAACCATGGTATAAAATTTACGTTGGCGCTCTTTAGTTCATGTCATTCATGTATGTCACTTCGTCACCTTGGTTTGATAAGGTTATATCTGCAAGTGACTGTTTTTTTAGAAAAAAAAGCCTTTAAAGTTTAATTAGGCTATAGTACGCACATTTATAAACTTATCATTATGATTTTATTACATAGAGGTTAACTGCTTAGGAGCTTTGCATTTCCATAATTTATATTTGAAATGGGGCCTTACTATTTTTGTTTTGAATAATCACCAAAATGCTGTTTGAACCTTGCCCTTCTGAAACGGTCATTTTCAAAGGGACATGGTTCTAAATGCACTTAGAACTTTGTCAAACCCCAAAAAACGTAAACAAAAAACATGCATGTCTTAGGATGATAAAAATGTAAATGCAATTTAGTAGATTAACTATTCATCATTTAATTACTTCAAATGCATGTTTAAGACTAGTTAAAAATGAAACAGTGCAGTATAATGCGCTCCACCTTGTAGGAGCATAAATAAAAGGGACACTTTAATGCGTTCTTTTTAAATTCTGAGAACCCAGCACAATGGTTTTGCTGTTTTTGTATGATGTCAAAAATACTCAAACTGCAACTGGAAGATGAACTTTACTCTCTCACTATTTTCTAGAAATTTAATGTATACTGTACTAACTAGCTCGAAACGGTCATGACTTGATTTGTGCCACACTGTAGAGAATTATTGAGTAAACGTCAAGCAAATTACTTACCAGGTGCGTAAATATGAAACCTGAATTTATGCAAAGAAAAGACACAGTGACCGAATGGAAATGCTAAGAACTATTTTATTCGAAGTATTGGCCATCGCTAGCGATACATTGCTGCCACCGTTCCGGCAATGTATGCATGCCAAACCAAAAAACTGTGCCTCTTGTGCTGCAAACCAGTCATCAAGCAATTTTCGTAAGATGTGAAACGATGGTCAGCAAGTGCGTGTCCCATGGATGCAAATAAGTGAAAATCGGAAGGCGCCAAATATGGTGAGTAAGGCGTATGCGGAAGGAATTCCCAGTCAAACGTCACAATCGTTTCCTTGACCGGTTTTGCTGTGTGGGTGAGTGCATTATCGTGAAGCACAATTACTTTATGTTGTCTTTGGTCATATTCTGGTCGTTTTTCACGCAAAGCTTGATGCAAATCGATCATTTGTTGACTGTAATGTTGGGTAGTAACGATTTCGCCAGGTTTCAGCAGTTCATAATAGAACACTCTTTTCTGATCCCACCAAACCCAAAGCATTGTCTTCCGTCCATAGAGATTTGGTCTTGTAGTCGATGTAGCCTGTTCTCCTGGAGTTACCCATTATCGTTTACTCTTACTATTCTCGAAATAAATCCATTTTTCGTCACCAGTCATAATTCTATGGAGAAATGACTTCTTTTTGTACCTGGCGAGCAGAATTTCGCCAGTGGTTTTTCGGTTTTATTGCTGTCGTTCAGTCAATGCATGTGGAATCAATTTTCCCACGTTCTGACTCTTTCCCATGGCTCTTAAAAGTATGAAAACTGCTTCTCGTGTCACATTTAATTGATCCGCGAGTTGTTGTTGCATTTGAGCGTCATCCTCATCCAACAAAGCTTGCAATTCGCAAACTTTGAACTTTTGCCTTGGGCGTAGCTCACATTAAGATATGTTCATTATATTTCACAAAATAAATTTATGAAATCGGGTCCATCATTTTAACTTACCCTGTACATTCTACTGGTATGAGCTTGGCAGTAGTGGGATTCTACTGTGGGGAAGGATTTTATGTGTTCCTTGCAAAACATTTTTCACCCACTGTTTTTCGACGACTATTACTGTTTCACTTCTCCGATCTACAGTAAGTGTGTTAGTATTAATAATATTTGTTTTGTGTGCAGCGGAATGCACTGCAGTATTCACAATGTCGAGGGTCCACAAATAAAAGGTTTTGCACACTTAAAAAATGTCTCCATAAACAATAAAGAAGTAATGAAAAGAATACTTCCTACGATATCGAGCTTTCTTTGTTTTCGGATTTGCAATCTCTTCTCCTTCACCATCGCTTGATTTCTGTTCATTATCCAGAAGACATTCTTTTTTGGCCACTTTGTTAAAGTAGTACTAGTCGTATTTAAAAAATTATCTCTTTTATGTTGCAATTATCATCAAGAATAGAATGAAACGTGAATGTCAAATCTTTCGTCGGCAGTTAGTTTTTTAAACATCCGTACTTACACCTAATCTGGCATGTTTTAGTCTTCACTTCTTTACCACGCACTGTCAACATAACAAAAGCTTTCAACGTAGGTAACATTACAGATAATCTGAAAATTAGGTCTAGTACAACACAATAATACCGCCAAAACAATTGAAAACAGTAGCTGCAGTCAGTATGTTCAAGATAGCAACAGCAGCGATGTTAGGGCAGGTTTACAGGCAACGAGGTATCGGATTCGATCAATCTTTTGAGTAATACTTAATCTTTAGACACTAGAAGCAGCTGTAACATCTGATCAAGCTACAGTTGCAGCATTGTCAAGCTGAATACAATGTTAAAGCCAGAAGTAGTTAGAAACCTGTCAAGTTAGTAGATCGAATAATTTTTTAGTTATAACAATAAGAGTAATATTTTTGAATAAAGCTCTATTTTTATGGATACATACTATATAAAACCCAATGTTGACAAAACTGTAAGTTAGAACCTTGTCAAACCAAGGTGACGAATTAAAAATCAATAACAGTTCGTTCAAAGTATGTCTGATAATTTTAAAAAAAAAGGACGGTAACTAATTTCTCTAAGAATCTACTTCATCATCACCCTCAATATTATTTACAGACTCATTTTCTTTTTCACTATCCCAATTTGATTCTGGAAAACATCCTATTGTAAATAGTGTTTCTCTTTCTTCTAATAATATTAACGTTTCTATTAGCGCTGTTGTAGTTTTAATCCTATTTATTTTTCTTTTAAAAATAGTGATTTTTCCATTACTGATCCTATCAATTTTAGATCATTGTGAAAAAGTGTAAAATATTAAACCACAACTCTTTTCCATATTTATTATATAGAAATCTTGCAAATTCGTTATATAGAAAACTATTTTCACAACTTTAATTTTATAAAATAATCTACAAAACCAATTAACACTTTACATAGAAAATCAGGTCACAAATTATTTAATATAAGTCATATCCATTTTCGATATTTCTTCGTATTTTTACATCGGAGAACACCCCACAAAGAACTATATATTTAAATTCTATCATTATTGACTCAGATATTTTCTATCTCTATTGTCACAATATTCTGCTTTTACACCCCAGTCTATTTCGTCAGCATATCCCCTCATAATATCTTCTTATCACTCTTCATAATATGATAAGTCATAAAAATCAGGTCTACCATCATAACCTTTTATAAAATCATCCGATAAGATTTGGTACTCCGATATTAGGTTAAAGTTAATCTTAGAATCATATCTTATGATAAAATCTTAACATATTTCACCTCTACAAATTGTATTTCATTGATCTTCAGTTAAAGTCTCTAACATACCATTAGAAAAAAAACATAGCAATAGATTTTAATATAAAATAATCAAATTCTTTATATTTTTTGTAACTGCTCTGTTATATAAATGATCTAATATACCAAAGGCTATACTAAAATTGACTTTAATCTTTAGAATTTAAATGATTACATATGTTGTTGAATAAAGATTTAATATTAAGCACAAATTCCATATTTACCACATCTGCCATATTTGCCACATCTTCATTTTTATTATATAAAGTATTCCTTTTCTATTTTTATGGTTAATATTAATAAAACTAAACATTAAATTACAACACAATATTTTCTATATCTATCCAACTATTATGCGAATTATATAATCCTAACCATTTAACATACACTTTATTAATTCACATACACTTCTATTTACTTTTTCCACAAGATAATCACTTTTATATTTAATTTTAATAATTCTGATTGATAGAATCCTCCTTTAACCTCTTCGTTGTTTACACCTTTTATTCTATATTTTGATGGATTCGAAGGAATGAGCTCACTAATAAAAATACTTCTTCTGACCAATTTCTTGTATTTCTTTTATCATACAAATCATCAAATTTATTATACGAACATAATCAAAAAAAATATACTTTAACTTAAACTGCTTGTATTCTTTATTATACAATTTTTCTAATATAATTTGCTCATATTACTTATTACCTTTAACTGGTTTCATGTCAATGGTTCAATATTATACTCATCAACCAATTTTTGTAATATCTCTATTGATTTATAATTTCCTTGTGTAGTATTTTTTTCACGTGATTTCTTTAATAGTTCTAATAGTCCTGCAATAAAAGCCTTCTTACCACTATAGATTGATTAATGGTTGATATTGTAGTATATCAGCTCTTTAAAGACTTTGTTATAAAAAAAAATTCTTTGAGCAGTATGTAAATATTTTTTTTTTATTTTAATGCTGATTCAAATGCTTTTTTGAAACATTAACTCCAGTTTTGTCTTTAACAGAAACAATAAACGCGTATTTAGAAAACACCTCAATTTTCATTAGTAAATATGTATAACCTTTATTTATTTTTGAAACTCATTTTAAAACATCACTAACTATTGCTTCAAGATCGGGTTGCCAGAAATCATCTATATCTTTTGTAATAACATTTAAATATTTCAAAGTTTTTTAATGGATTATGTATTTCTGCTATAACTTCTTCCCCAATACCTAAAGCTTTTTCTAATTAATCTTTCTTCTTAACAAATTGAGCCTTAGGGCTTCCGCAAATAACACATACACTTTTCTTTATATAGCTTCAGTTCTTTGTTTGTTCTATTATTATAGTATCTTTCTTCGTATCGGTTTTTCTCATTCACTTAATACAATCCATTCTCGCTATTAATTATATTGAAATTTATTAAGGCTAAAGATTTTCATGACCTAATATTACACATCGACAGCTGCATCCACATTTTCCTAACTTGATTCCGCTGCATCCTTATCTATAAATACATCTGTATCATTTATTTCTACATACATAAGAACAAGTAATTATTGTCCTTCATCCGTAGCAGAATTTTGATTTTGGTAATAAGCAATTGTATCATTAATCTCAAAGATAATAGGATACGTTTCAATTGGTTTATCATTTATAAATACATCTACAAAGTAATTAATAGGGTTTAATTCCTTGTGTACTTATTACCATTATAAAGAAATTAGTTTTAAGACATATTAGATACTCTGAAGACTGGGTCTTTAATCTTTTACTTTAAATCGACATTGAACAATTATGCTTTCTTTCTTTATCGCTATATTAATATAACTTTTTATTGCTTCAAGCTGCTTTAATGTTACGACATCTTGTTGATCAATACCACTAGCAACAGTAACAAGTTTTTTTCTTTTTAAAATAAACCCACGATGTGTTATTTTTTGTATAAATTTTATCTTTCTCAATTTGCAGTTCACAATTTATGAGTATATACAGTTCATAATCATTAAACTCTTATTTCGTAACACCATTACCTAAATCCTTTAATTCTTGTCATTGCTCCTCATTAATATAAATATTTGAAACATATTTTTATCTTTACCAATACGAAAAATATTTATATTTATTATATACCAAATGGCAATTCCCGACCTAACTTCTCAAATTACGTTTCCAATCAATTTCATTCTATTTCAATTATTATCATTCTTCTTCGACTTTCAGAAATTATTATTAATATCTATGTTGTGCTTTATCAATAACCAATACAAATCATAATTTTATATGTTTATATCCCTGTCGCTTACCGAATTGTCGTTCGCAAATAAGAGAAAATAATTACTCAAACGCAATTATAAGTGTTTCTTCCTGATGCAGTAAATTTTATAGTTTCGGATCTGTAAAGGGGTGGAGTATTAAATTTACCAGTTGTGGTGTATTTGAATATTTACCCTCTTTTAAAACTCCTATTATGTCTTGCAGTGAAATTTTATATTTTAGTTTACCCCGAAAGGCTTTATCAAAAACGTTATAAATATCTTGTGGAATAAACTTGTTTTGTAAAGCTTGTACACGCTAAAATTGCAACTTAAAACTTTTTAACTATCATACCATAATTTTATTATCCAACAAGTTATTATTGTTTCATCTATATTGGAAGAAATCACACCCTTCCTGATCATATCACTTAATGTCATTTTTGGAAGTAGCTTGTAATAGTCATCTCTATATTAAAACCAAGAAATGTATCAAGAGAACTTATCAAATTTACTTAGATTCATTTTATCTTTTAAATCTACATGCTGAACATATATATATATATATAATAGAACATATATTTATGCCCGCGAAAATCATGTATATCAGCTGGATCATCTACAAGCTCATAAAATAGTTAACAGTCATATTGTGCACATGTTCAATCTTTAAACAGAAATTTATATGTATATTTACCATAAGGGCTATTAAATCTACAAGCATTTATGCATATTTAATTGATACGCAACATCACCAAAGCAACCTTCACTTAATCATTTTAAAAACTTAACACAGAGTTGTACACAAATAACAGAATTAAACCATTTTATATGATTCTCATTACAAAAAAGATTTTCACTTCCAAGATAGTGTATTAATGCTTTAGGAGGAACACCTCCGTAAGAATCAAACACATATTTCATATATTTATAATTCCTAAAACATATTCAATGCGTTCCAATGTTTTCACTTTTATCTTAATTTACAAGATCCTACTCTTTATCTTTATACTTTTTATCAATTCATTACTTATAAACACTCCTCTAAACTGATTATCTCTAATTTTGTCACCAACCTCTCTATGTCGAGGTTGGTTAACGGTTTTAGATTTTTTTAATTTTTGGTCTTCCTCTAACTTTAGCACCTTGCTTTACCTCCGTCGCTAAGTTGTGTCTCTTTTATACCACAATTTCTTCTCGATTCTTTTCTTTCCAACAGTTGCTGTTCATCCTGCTGAAAAAACAACTGCTCATAATGCTGCAAGATTGGCTGGTATTGTAAAAATAAAGCCGTCAATATGTTCTTTTGGTGAGCTCTTAATATATTTTATTTGTGTAGTACTTAAAGTTACTTAAAGTTACTTGAAGTACTAACTTAAAGTTAAACTCATTCTTTTATCTTCTTTGATTTCCTTATTTTTATCGTTGTTTATTTGTTAATACATGATCAATTTGTAAAGTAATTAACTCATTATGAGGAACAGAAAACGTACAACATTTTATCGAACACATCTAATTTATTTAAGAGAAAATCTTTGTTTATAAACGTATTGTTGTAGTTGCTCCACTAAAATCAATAAAGCTATCATTCTCATGTGTTATTTTTATTTCTAATTCATCAAATTTATCTCATGTTTTCTTGAAAAAAATAAAGGATAAGGTGGTTCATATGTAATATTGTATTTCAATTCAGCATCTGTTTTAAATGTTGCTATAAATCCTGTTTCTCTGTGATTATAATCTCTACCTTTAACAAAAATTCCAACAGTTTCATTAAAGTACATATTTATAGTATCAAATGAGTAAAATATTGGTATTTGCTTCCAATATATAACTCGTTCCTTTCTAACAATTCATACTGTTCAAAACCAAGAATTACACCCATATTACCCAAGAATAAATATATATCATCTGTTTCTATTTCTACACTGTTTAGAATACGGTTTGCTGATAAAGTAATATTCCTATTTTTTTAATTCATAATAGTCACCAAGACTTTTTAAACTGTACTGTCTTTTTCGTATATATATACAGTCTTATCATCATAGAATTATTAATGATTTAAGTTAAATATGTGGTATAAACATATTTTACACTTATACTTTAGTTTGTTAAAGTTATCTAATTCGTGATGTAGTTTCAATTATAATATCGAATTATTACCACTCAATTTGAAAATCTTTGCCATTTACTATATAATAAATGAGTGAGTTTGATTTACCTAAATATATTCCAAGAAACGAATACAGTTAATAGAATTCATTCATACATCATTCAAAAATTAGAATACAGCAAAAAGAATTAAAATTAAAACAATTGTTTTGTTAAATTGGCGTATTACAGCTTAATCACTTTATCAGTATTGTTATTCGCAAAAAGAAGTTTTATTAGTGTGTTTATTCCTTTCACTGTATATTCAATTATAACAACATCCGTAGCTACAGAAAGTGCAGTTATTACAGTGCTGTCTTCAAAACTTAACATTAGCAAAAAGAAAGATGAATATAAGACTATTGTGAGTTGTATTAACTCATTTAAAGAAAAAATAGATATATGATAACACTAACTGAAGATACTGATGAAGAATATATGTATAAGATGCTGTGCATCAGATTAGAAATCAACTAAAAACTATAAAGTTTTAAGATTTTATATTAGAATAAAATAATTGTTAAAGATTTACTATATAATAAACTGGTGACAATAAATGTGTTCTATTTAATTAAGAAGGACACGAACTTACAACAATTTAATATAAAGACGGATGTATATGGTTTAAAGGTAAAGATGTTGCTAAAAATCTTAAAATACAAAAATACAGCTAAAGCAATTAGTGATCATGTTGATGCTGAAGACAAAAGTAGTTATGCAAATGTAAGATCCTCCAAATTGGACAATTTTAAGTTATAATGATAAGAAATCAATTTTTATTAACGAATCTATTTTATACTCATTAATATTTCAATATAAACAACCAAAAGCAAAAGAGTTTAAAAAATGTTTTAAACACGACGTTCTGCCATCCATTACAAAAAGGTAAATACGAACTTACACATTAGAATGATATACTCGAACTAGTTAATTCCTTTCGTAATAGGTTAAAATTTAAAGATGAGTTAATAGAAAAAAACAAGGTAACATGCTTTGTAACATGGGGAAACGGTTACAGAAAAAGAAAAACTAATAACAAAGATGATACCTAAAATTGTTCCTGTTACAGCAGATGACTCAAAAGAACATAGATTGTTCTAATTCAGAAAAATATTCAGCTATTCAATTCAAGCTAGGAGAATGAAGAGAACATATCAACTAAATTTTACTCTGATGACACATGTTTTAAATATTTTGTTTCCATAGTAGAGAAGAAAAAGCCAAATGATGCATTAAAGACTCTAAAACAAAAATATCCTCATCATGAAGTCTTACTAAATATAAATAATGCATATACGGTAAACTTATATAATCGATTAAAATAACAAGAACATATAAGATCCTAGAAAAATCTTCTCGATACTAATATAAGACTTAAAGAATTAATCTCTTTAATAGTGCAAAAAAATGATATTTAATAATATTAAAATGAAGGTTCAAAACATGGTTTCCTTTGAAAAACATATAACCATTTTAAAAACCATTAATTTCAAGGGGTCTCTTTTCGTTATATTTTTCATAAAATAACGTCATCAACATTTTCCCTATCATAAATGAATAAGGATAAGAAAACTATGAATTGGGATGTAAAAGAAATGGTTAAAGAAAAATCAACTATAAAGAGAAATGGAGAATTTTTGCCTGATGGCATACGTTGCCTTATCATAGGCCTACCTGGCTGTGAAAATACTTTTCTATTTTTTGTTTTATTAAAACCAGGCTGG
Source organism: Lepisma saccharinum (assembly GCA_022664845.1). Lineage (NCBI taxonomy): Eukaryota > Metazoa > Arthropoda > Insecta > Zygentoma > Lepismatidae > Lepisma > Lepisma saccharinum. The sequence continues at coordinate 954 of JAGDQP010058758.1, read as the reverse complement.
TTAAACAACAAATATTTTTATGTATATATCCCAAAAGTATGAATCAACATAAATACGAACAATGAGTAGGCTGCATCAGAGTACATAATGAGTCGAATTTTAGCTTGTATTTTATATGCGAGGAAATATATATACCTTGTAAATAAGCAAATGTATGATAACAATTAAAGACTGAATTGTAAAACATCCCAAGCCCACTGTTTTCGTTTATGGATTTTTCTGTTTGTCGGTATCTATGTTCCAAAGGCTATCCACTTCTATAAATATTACATCATAATCCCACCACATAACCCTTTTTAATATAAAATAATTTCAGCTCAATATGATAAAATACAAACATTGGACTGCTTTTTGTTCCTCTTAAAAAAATATTCGGTGGATTTGGGATGCTTTGCAAATTAGGTCTTCAATTTATTCGTTTGATACTAGAATTCTCATTATATGGTAAAAAATGATTTTCTTGGTCGCTAAGGGCAACCGGTAAACCATGGTATAAAATTTACGTTGGCGCTCTTTAGTTCATGTCATTCATGTATGTCACTTCGTCACCTTGGTTTGATAAGGTTATATCTGCAAGTGACTGTTTTTTTAGAAAAAAAAGCCTTTAAAGTTTAATTAGGCTATAGTACGCACATTTATAAACTTATCATTATGATTTTATTACATAGAGGTTAACTGCTTAGGAGCTTTGCATTTCCATAATTTATATTTGAAATGGGGCCTTACTATTTTTGTTTTGAATAATCACCAAAATGCTGTTTGAACCTTGCCCTTCTGAAACGGTCATTTTCAAAGGGACATGGTTCTAAATGCACTTAGAACTTTGTCAAACCCCAAAAAACGTAAACAAAAAACATGCATGTCTTAGGATGATAAAAATGTAAATGCAATTTAGTAGATTAACTATTCATCATTTAATTACTTCAAATGCATGTTTAAGACTAGTTAAAAATG
>JAGDQP010058757.1:0-12498 GCA_022664845.1 Lepisma saccharinum | reverse complement strand
ACAACAACAACAACAACAACAACAACAACAACAACAACAACAACAACAACGACGACGACGACGACGACGACGACGACGACGACGACGACGACGACGTTTTAGTAGTGTTTTCAACGTCGTGGAACCTGTCAAGTAATAGCATCACTTACATTTTAGGCAGAACTATTTTGGTTTAATAAAATTATATTTTGAATATACAAGTATGTTAAACTCTGATTGTGATCCTGTTTGTATTGGTAATACGAACCATTAAACAAAGTTAGCAACTGTATCTGTATTGGTCAATAGTTTATAAGGTTTTCCTAATATTTAAATTTTAGAATAACGTTTCAAAAAAGATTGGGGGAGGGGGGGGGGGGAAGCGGCTATCAGCGCCAGGGGCAATCGAGGTAGCCAGTCCGGGCCTGATCGATAAACATTACGAATATTACGCTACATTAACGAAAATGCAACCTCGTGTTAAAAAGAAAATCAGTCTTGTTTACAATGCGCCATTCCTAATCAGCAAATAATGTGACTTAAAACTGACTTAATTTAGATTTAAACAGCAACATCCTATAGATCAAAAGTACATACGCAAAACGAAAAGTCATTGTACTCCTCAACACTTTAGATCAAAAGACACCATTTCCTATGCACATTTAGCCAAAATTAAAATATATTCTTAATTGTGATGGCATATGGCATACTACGTGATGGCATATTTTACTAAAATTTCTTAGGAAAATTAAGATTTACTTAATAAATTCATAAAGTCGAATGTAAGCCCTAAAGCAAATTCGTAAGTACTGAGATCTACACACCCAGATAGCTAAAGACGAAGATAAATAAGCCAAATAATTAGAAGGTATAAGGTCTGTTTAATAGACAGAAAATCATAACAGCCACATAATACTTCAACTCTGTAACATAAATTAGTAAAATAATTATTGGCCTCGTAAAGGAAAACCACGAGTAACTTACTACGTGATATCTTGGTGCATTTTTCTCAGAAGCCACTCAATGAAGAACAGAACGGAACAGTACAGCATGTTTGGGAGAAGAAATAAGTGTAACTACTATTCAGTAAACTTGATAAATAATATTAAAATCGAATATATGTGCAGTTTATTTTCAAACCGTCCTTATCCAAATGTTGGAAAATCAAGAAAAAAAAAAAAACACTTGTAATACATTTCTTATTTTTCAAAGTTAGGGGAAATTTGCAACCATGAATATCTTAGAAATAGTTTACAAAGATTTTCAATTTAAAAAAAAAAAGAATTGGGAAATATAAAATATATTCAATTTTTACTGTTAATTTTTGTTTCTATCCTTTAATTTTTTATGATAATTAAATTATTTTACAGGCGTTCTGGACTCATTAAACCTTGCTAATATGTTCGAAAATAATGAAATTAACTAAATCAAGCCAATATTTCAATTTTACATTTTTGTGGACAAGGGACGTTTTGAAAATAAGCTCGACAATTATATCAGTTTACAAAACTGAAACAAAATAAAAAGAAACGACATTTGTGTATTGTGGCTGCCTATATTACATAACTGCCTTACGTTTTTATGTGGACAAGAGAAACCACACGATTTATTCAATAGTATTCTCCACTCTATCGATGACAAGCACCAGTTTTCAGTACTTATTTGCCATCCATCAACTCTCATCCATCATACCTTTATGGCTGTCTGTCTGGACACATTTGTGGCGGTTATCATGGCAGCAAAGCATGTGCCATCATAACTTAGGGACTACATCCCGAACACTTGAAGAAGAGAATGATATCTATAATATGTCTGGATACTACCGGAATTTACTTTAGAATATAAGTTATGAAACTACGCGTCGTAGCCCCGCTTGTCTTGTTGAGGAAGTGCAGCAGTCTGGGAGAAAGTTAAAATAAGCTTCATATCAATTCTACACAATTATTTTCTGTGGGTTGGATAGGCATCTGTTGACGAAGCATGCCGCATGTCTGAGTGATGACGTTCCTTGACGCACACTCTTTCGGGACAAGGATAAAGAAGATATCGGCATGTACTGAACCGGTGTGAACAGAAAAGGTACAGACAATATTATGGCCAAAACTGAGTTAAAAAGGAGTACTGCCTCTTCATGTAACACATGGAAAACTCCAAAATTCAACACTGAACCTAAGATCACCAACGTACCTGCAACTTGTAGGAAAGTCGAAATTAACCCTTCATCTCTCGTTCAATGCGTGAGTCTACGCCGCCGCATTGACGAGATTTAGATATATTTATATTATCCAAGCCGCCGCTACCACTTTTTAAGCTGATATTTTCTTAATGATAGTCGTGTTCGTCTGCTTTGAACTATTTTTCATAATAAGGGCAACGTCCACTTCACCAACGAGAAAGGAGAAGATATAACTCCTTGTCCTTACTTGACAGACCGAGATAAATAGTTTCCATTTGTCAGAAAACATCTGCTTATTAGCCGAAGAAAACATTACAAGAAAGAGAAACGAAAGAAAATGAGAATAAAACGGAAAGAAAAATCATTAATATTTCCCACGTAAACTTATGAGACGCGATCGGTGAATGGATAAGATACGATAAATTGTATTGGCGGTAACGACACTTTGGCTTACGCCCTTCCCGTTCGGTGAATGGACAAATAGAATTATCCATCCGGACATATTCTCAATTTCGGATTATATCAAAGAAAAGAAAGAAAACATATTACCTCAGCATCCTTGAAAATATCCACACGCTACAGCAGCTCAGAAGTGATGATGGGAAAACAATTGAAACACGAGAATAGAGAAAGAAAAATATGAACAGTGATAACATCCACAGACATATAAACAAGGGGAGATGGCAATAATAAAACGATCAACTGAATAAAGCGGAATTTCAAGGTCACATGATTTAAACTTTGACCTTGAATATATTTAAAAAAGTATATCTTCATTTTTTTTTAGGAATAAAGTACATTATATAGTTAAATGCATTCTGTCTTTGGTGTTAGTTTCATTTTCGGATGACTTTGAGAACAGAAGTTAAAATAAAAATCAGTATCCACTTAAACCCTCTTGCACTAGGCAATTAGGATGGGTCGAAACTCGAAAATACAAAAAAACAGTTTGTAGTAGAACAAAATCGGAAGATATTTTACAGAGCCAGAGAGGTGAAACAGTTTTAAGGGGAATCGAGGTATGCAACCCGCCACACTTATAGCAATTTTCTCAATGTTCGTCGTAGTTAGAGTCATAAACAGGTTCGTAATTACATTAGAACATCCGCGTCGACTCGAGAGCTCAATAAGGTCCCTTTATAACCATTTTACCTTTTTAATAGTGTTTAAAACAAGCCCTCTGTGACAAATTTCTTGATATTTTAAGTGCCAACATTTGTCTATGTACTCTGCCGTTTGTAGTTCTTAGCTTTTTTCGTAATTTATATAATAAGGAACAACCTAGGACTCACGACGTGACTGTACATCGAGTCTAACCCGTGAGCACTTAAGCGTCCAGCCGTATGAAGCACTTTCTCTCCATTCTATAAACTGTTACTTCTGAATGATTTGTATCTCCTCATATTCAAAAACAGGCAATGTCTGCCTGTCTTTGGTTTTGACTCTCAAGTATCTCTTCTATCTTGACTAGGAGTGTTCGAAAATCCTAATTCGGGATTATTTACGATTCCTACTTTCGAAATTCCAAAATTGCAACGTTCCAGAAGCACAAAAGTAGTATTTCGATGTCTGTGCTTTTAAAGCCGAGTTTCAACTAAAGCGATCATGTAGTTGCTGCAGAAATGTGACATTTCACTTTGAAATTTGATATTCATAATCTTTACAGAATCTTAAGCCCATAGATCGTTAAATCTGCAGTGGCAGTAGTATACTACGAATCATTCAACCTAACCTAGCAGGAAAACTGAATAATTTGAATCTGGAGAACCTTAAAGAAAGTGGATGCCATATACCGAATAAATGTCACTATTTATTTCGACATTGTGCACAGTGTATGGAGTTGAATGGAAAATTGATAAATTGTTATTTTCAAACCATCATGCTTCTCAAATACAGTCGAAATCCAACACGCTACTCGGCATTGTCAAAATTAAGAATTCTAATACAAGGGAAGGTTCTAGAACGTAGGTCCCCCTATATTTTTACACTTTGAAAAACCATAAGTTATTTCTGTTTACCTATTTTTTGTGATTAAATGTTAGGTTAGGTTAGTTCATGTTAGTATATCATAAACAAATTAGAAAAGACAATTTGCTAATGCTAGAATATTGAATTCACCCAGGGGGACCTGTGTTCTAGAACCTTGACCTAATACAATAAAACCCACATTTAAGTTCTAGAACACTGGCCCTCTTGGGTGAATTCAATATACTAGCGCTAGAAATATGTCATTTTTCTATTTTCTTTAAAATTTAAACTAACATGAACTGACCTTGGGGTGACCGAGAGGTTAGAGCGCTTGCTTGCTTCCTGTGTGCCTGGTTACGGTTTCAAATCCCGCCGGGATCTATTTAACGCAGTGGTTAGGAGCCCACTTTACCAAACACTGTATGTCCCGCCCTTAGCTCCTCACCATCCCGTTTAGGACGTTACTAATAATTCACTCACTAACATGAACTAACCTAACCTCTAGTTAAAAATGAAAGGTAAATAAAAATAACTTTGTACATTTCATAAATTCGGTATTGTTAGGATATGTTGGCCGTGCTTACTCTAAAATAGATTGTTCCATGAACTAAGCACTTAGTATAGCACATCCTTACCTACGCAAAGTAAAACCATGCATTTTGAAAGTTTTAGATATGTTATTTTTTATTTTCACACCCACGGAATTCATGTTCAAACTGTTTTCTCACATCGACGGACCACACACACAAACACTTCTACAACTTCATACTTGCAGTGGTCATTCATACACGATAGCACAATAGAGTTCAATATACCGAAACACAATAATTCTTGAATAAATAATCAATATTGTATATTTTTAAAAAAAGAACTTCACGCTTCCACCATGGCTGTACATGAAATTTCCCGCAAAATAAGCAATAGTACCAGGCACGCTCAACTAGAAGTATTTAGATTATTCTATGATCAGGAAAGACAATAAACAAAATATTGTCAAACTATGTCCCTCGAACTTGTTTGTACATGCACGATCAAGATAAAATTTGCACTAAGGGTTATAACTTAATTTGTAACAAAAATATGGAAATAAAGTGCTATGGACGTAAATTGAAGTGAGTTTTGGGGACAAGCCTGCTCACAATTTATGTATTGTACCTGGCTACAGCTACGAGTGATCTGTGTTTTGTTTTTGTGAATTGTTTACAATTTACATTCCACATCTTGAAATAGACTTCAGTGAGTTAGCAACATAATTTTCAGGCAAAAATCGAGGTAGAAATACCGGCAGGGATAAGACGAGATGAAATAGATCCTGGTGTGAAATATGTTTGAAGTATGCAGGCGTAGAATACTTAATTATTACTGATAGGAGAAATAGTAATAATGTTGCTTCACTGATTAGTACTGTGTTCTATCACGATCACCTGTGTGGTGGAATTAAAAAGAGTCCACAATGTTTATACAGAACGTACAAATCAAGGATGGCGAATACACCAAAACTATTTACACAATGGTAAGATGTTTTTGTGGATTAGTGATTTATGAAGTTATTCCTACGTAGCACATGGGCTACGATTTCTATGATTTCTGATAGCATACAAATGTACGCTCTATACCACTCATAATTACCCCATGCAAATAATTATCACCGACACTTCTTTACGCACGTAGCGACTAGCGACAGCCAGCAGACCAAACAGTGGTACGTGAAATGTCATGTGCTAACATTATTTTGTGAAATAGACTCTACGTACACGAGTTGTTCAGTACTAGTAAATATGGCGGCAGGCGGAGGAACGGGCCTATTAATGCTTCACGACTGATACACGTGTTTTGCTACAAGGACAGTATGTCGAGATTTATTTATTTGTGCACCTTTAACAGAGATGTACATCTCCAGTTAAAGAAGGCGTATACAGTTTAATATTACAAAATACTGCAAATGCAGATTGCAGACGAGTTAGAAAAGGCGGATAAACTTTAGCGTACTTTATGGCCTGCAGATTTCGCCAGCTAATAAACCATATGTAAACTGTTTGCACATCTTAAGTAATTATCACAGACACTTCTATAAACACATAGTGACAACCAGCAATCCAAAAAGATTTACGAAAAGCTACGGTATGTGTGATTATCATTTCGGTAAATACCCATTGGATTTATCAACACATAATAGACGTGAACATTATCTCGAGCGAGAGAGTAGGGGGTAGGTTCGATTTTTTTTTCTTCATTATACGCGATGTACATGGCTCTTAAAAGTCACTATGTGCTTGCCTCGAAACTGTTGTATTTTACATTTGAACGTTTTTCCCCTTTTGTAAAGATTATATTAGACTTAACCCACTTTTTGTGTGTGAACCATGTAATTTATAAGTTAGCGAATTAATTTAGTAGTACGTTGGAGTGACAGTTTTTTTTTTTTTTACGAACATTGGTTAGGTTAGTGTGAGTTGACTGTTGAGAAAAAAAAAAACAAGTTTAATTATCCTGACAATTAAATTTACTTAATTTATTATTTATTTCAGTGTTTACACTGCTTGGTATCTATCTATAATTACCTAAAGGTCATAGATAAATTCAATTCAATATAACCACAATGCCGGTGAAAATATCAGTTGAAAACTAGGAAATGTAAGTGGACATTCTTTAATCGGACGGGTGCAGTGTGCCTTAAACAGGCTAGTTATTTTGAATGAATCGTACAATTTATTCTTGTTGAATAGATAGGTTCATGCAGTGTTAGGCTTATAGGCGGTTAATATTTAACACTTACTCTTCGTTATTGACGATATGCAAAAGATTTTTACTATATTTTTGTTGTTTGTTTGCTGTTCAGAAAAACAAGGTACATAGCAAAGCAAACTATTGTCTTTTTAATCAATGATTTAAATCAAAATAACTGTTATTATTATCATTTTTAAAAAAATAAGCAGAAATAAAGTACAGTATTTTTTAATCATTGTGTGTGTCATCTTAAAATTCACCTTTCAGTTCTTATGTGATAATAAACTCTCTTAGTGATGTGAACCCAAACCAAAGTAATGGACCTTGATTTTAACTAACTATTTCATTGGTTCATTTATTACACGCGAAGTTTTAGAATAGAGCGTAGAAATCCAAATCTCATTACAATTGTACAATTTGTATTACAAATATGTTTATTTTGGTAATGTATATTGAAGAATTGAAACTTTAAAGCTGCGTATCCACTGCAGATTTGACTATAATAAATTACTCTCAGTGAATTCAATTTTATCTAAATACTTTCTTTACCTGAATGGATCAGATCGAATGGATGATGATGGGAAAATTGGTGTAATTAAGAAAGTGGGAGGAAAGGAAATTACCCCGAACCCCCCCCCCCCCTTCACACACACACACACAGTTTTTGTTCACCAGAAAGCCCACATGGCACGAACCGAGTACTGCACGGTTCAGAGGCTCCAAAATAGCTCTCATAGTTCATGGAATATTATCATAGGGTGTTCCCAAATTGATAGTACAATTTTAAGGGCTGAAAACTAACTAAACTTAAATCCTATACTATTTCGTTAGGAAGATGTTGCCTGGATAAAAAAAAAAGGCAGTTGCGATTATAAAATTTGCAGTTGCTTAGGAAGAAAAACATAGATGTCATTCTAGAAGGAAAGCTAATGCGTAGAAACATTGTAAATAGTTTCTTTTTCGAACGTAATTACGGTGTATAACCCTCAGAAACCATACATTGTGTATCGACGAAAGTAACGTAGAAGTTTCCTACATGTTAACTTTACTTTGTAAAATATACCATAAGAAAGTAACGCCATATATTCCTTCATTTTCAAAATTATTACAAGTTATTGTATTTGCGTATTTTCCATGGCTATCTTCCGTAGTGAACACCACATATTTGTGAATTTTACTTGTCTTTACTGGTTAAGGTATTTGATTTAAATAATAAAATTAACATTTTTTCATCAACCCTGCTTCGAGCACATAACACTTAATTATATTATTAACGACAATGGAAAGTTATAAGTTTCGGAAATCCACTAAACGAAGCGTTAACTTATAAACAATTGCAATTGTTTTTCTGTTTGAATACACACAACGTTCTGAGTGCATTTGAAAATTAGATATTGCTTAACATTACAATAAATAAATAAATAAAACATTTCATGACAGTTTTCCATAATTAACGAACAATCGTAAGGGTAGTGTAAAGATTACATGTCATAAAACCCAATAAATTGTTAATTAAACGAAGTGGAATATTGAGCTTGTATTTTCCTGATAGCGTTTGGTTGGTGCGAGAGTAATGCATTGTATAGTACAAGTTATAGATTTGTGTATAGTAATTTTGGTGCGTACAGAATCGCTCAGAACATAAAGACCTTCCGTCAATCTTTGTTCAGGTCTTAACCACAAACATCTGGAGATAACCTCCCGCAGTCTTCGTGGTTTTCGACCCAAACATTGCCATTTCTGTCTTCTTTTCTTCCTCGGGTCACTCAAGTACCGTACGTAAGCATTCCAGGGGGAGTAAGGTGTTCAAGTTTTTACCATCTGGTTTGAGAAAGTAACAACGCCGAACATTTTTTTGCGGAATCTTTCTGGTGGTGGCTGTCAATGTTTGGTTAACCGCAAGTAGTAGGAAAGCTTTTAAGATCCAAGGCTTTTAAGAGAAAATTTTTACTATATGGATCAGAAACAAAATTGTAGTCCTTAAGAATATATGCACTCAAAGCATTAGTTTTTTTAGCCCGTTAGTGGACAAGTGTGAACATAATTATACCGCCCCTGTGAAGCGGAGGTTAGAGGTGGCAGGCATGGCACGTGAAGTGTGCTACCTAACTATATTTTTATGGATTCTCATGCAATGAGTCATTGAATGAATAGAGACTGAGGAACGTTAGGTAAGGAATGACGACGGTATCCGGGTGCCCGATCCCATATCTTCTAACCGTCTACCCGATCCCGCATATTAAATGGAACCGCCTCATACCCGGGTAATACACGGCTACAAGGTTGAACCGGGTGTTACCCGGTTCCAGCTGTAGCTTTAGTATTACCTGCTTCAGTGGTCGATATAGGTTAGAAAAGAAAAGGGAACACTTGCACCTAGTTGCGATGAAAGTAAAGGCAATGAGCTCTCAATAATAATAGGGGAACGCTAAATCTAAAATTAAAATAATAAGAGAACGGTGTTCCCCCACTTCGAGCACTGATCTGGTTCCTTGATTACCTAGGTGTTGCATTTTCGCATTCGTTCCAGACTTCCCGATTTGTAATACTAATAGATGGATAGTACTACAAAGATTGTCCATCTTATTAAGGGTATGAATAGGGTACGAATATGAGTTACAAAATAGGCCTTATAATGTTTGTTTATTATTGAAACGTACCTTTGAAACAAATCGTAAATTCAAGTTTGCGTAGATATTAGTATGGAGATGATTCTTTTCTGAGTCCGGTAAATTGTATTTTTTTTCTTTCGCCATATGGATATGAGTTCACAAAGTTGACTTGGGAGAAAGAAGGGCTCAACTCCTGATTTTCGTGAAAGTGAATATCCTCACCCAAATTTTTAGTCAACTCATGGTAGACATTTATCGAAACAAGTGAGGCATGCATTTCTGCTAACAATTGCTAAGGTTCCGAGGGTGCGTTGATTCTATAGTAATGCAGCTAGTGTCAACTGCGCAGAACGTATGTGGCGAAATCCGCAGGTCTTTTCCATAGGTTTACTTTCTTTGTAAATCGAAGGTTGAACACTTCCTCAATCTCGGGACTCACTGCACCGATCAAAACGGTTCCGACGGCTTTGAGCTAGTCTAACCAAAACGTTGCAACGATTCTTCAGCCACGTCTCTATACCTTGTGACCCATGAAATATTTTTGACACGGACGGACGGATAAAGCAAGGGATATAAGGGGCCTAAAAGACTCTGTGAGTGTAGTGCTGTACACAGAAAGATAACACTTCTTTTTCAGATGTATCCGATCCGCCTTCATAACTAAATACTTGACCTTTAATTTCCAAAGATATATTTGGGGAAAGTTACACTAATACAGTGTATTGATATTTTATTTAAAGCAATTTTTTGTCATAGTCTTTGTTGTGCAATACTACTGACTGACGTCTCTCAAGGCGAAGATGGATACAAATGCTTGATGACATATCTAGGCAAAATACGAACATTTTTTTAAAAAATGTGCAAATCGGTCCAGTATAAATGACTGGCAAATGGATAGCTTTACACTATCGATATGATTGGAATGTAAATAAATAATAATTATGATACCTGGTAAATCAATTGATATAATCAGTAATTTCTTACACTGCTGTGTTACGAAAATTACTTAATTTGAATTGTATTTTATGTCAAAGATTTATTTACGTGATTTTTAACCTCAGAGTCGTTAAATGTCGCTAAACACTTGTGTTAGTGCCGTTTAAGTTGATATTCGGGATAAAGCATATAAAATTGATAAAAGAAAATTTAGAAAAAAAAAAGAAGAAAAATGTTTTAATCATCATCTTCGTAAGAAAAATGTATAAAATGCTTTAATTTAGACACCAAAGTTTTAATGTTCAGTGTAATCACTTTTCTTCTTTTTTCTCACTTTTCTTGTATCAATTTTACATTCTTTACTCCGGAATCATACTTAAGAAGTTTAAATCGTCAATAACATTTGTAAAATTATTTAGCATTCTACACTGACAAAACGATGGTTAAAATCTCGAAGTAAGGCATAACCGTTTGCTTCAAAATACTTGCTTGTTTACAAATTGTATTTCTAGACTTTAGGAATTCTTGGCTTAAGTCTGTAATTTCTTACACAGGGTAAATGAAAATTTGCGCCCACGTTATTCCTTGGCAAATTCTAAAACAAAAATAACTCTGTAAAATGTCCTATGATTTATAAATTTCGATATGTTAAGGGGAAAAGATTGGTACGGTGATAACACTGTAGAATGTGTAAACAAGTGTTGCAGCGATGTAACATTTCTCAGGTGTAATATTAGGTGAGACTCTACACAACTCCGTTTCAGAGCTGATTTTAATCCCTTCTGTAAAAACACAGCAGTTTTCCTCATCACTTTATTTACGGTTTTTTTCTTTTTATGTCAAACGTAAAAGTAGTAAAGGTGCTGAAAAAGAGAAATATATATTGTCCTTTCAGAATTGAATCCAAATCTAAAATTTTGTAAGCAAGTATTTTTATAATCTCACCTACTATCACACAACTGAGAAACGTTCCACCGCTGACGCATTCGGTATTATACCTTTTACGGTGTTGTCACCTTGTTATTCTTTTCCCTGTATTATCAAAGAAACTATCCATCGAAGGGCGCTTTAGTCTTGGAATTTTCCCAGGAATAACGTGGTAATCTGCGTGAACACACAAATATGTATAACAATATATTTTGTTTTTCAGATCAAAGAACAGCGCTACAATGAAGCTATACAGATATTGACAAGTACTTTGGAAACTAATCACAATGTAAGTTAACGCATTTTTAATTTCTCTTTTTCACAAAATGTAAGGCGAAAATGGCCGCAACTGCTGATCAAAAACCTAGGGAGTTTAGAACAGGAATACCAGGCTTCAGAGATACATAAAAATACAAGGCTATATTAAAAGTTCGGATACAGTTAATCTTATGTTGATCAGACTAAAAGAAAAATCAAGATAAGGGTAAAGGAACATCAGAAATACATAGCGAAACAAACGAACAGCTCAGAATTGTCACAGTATATAGCAGAAGAAGGACATCATATCGTGGGATACAAAAAACTCGGAACACAGAAAAAACGAGACATCTGGGGAAGCAGCCTACATAATTAAAAGAGGGGACAATTTGATTAACAAAAAATGAGGAAACTTAAGGAACAATGGGAAAAGTTATTAAGAAGGGAACGGGGTATTGGGGTAACTAGAAATCTAACTGGCAACACTGCTAAACAACTGTATTGTGTATATTTGATTAAATCATTGTAGATATAGTAATTCACAGTTGAGGAAGCTCCAGCGAGTGGGGATAAATATTTTGAAAAATAAATATTTTTCTATAAAAGGTGTGTTTTCAGGGAGGTAAGATGAATACCGTAAATTTTAGAAACTTTATTAAGTGTTACTTTGAGTTTGTAATAAACGTTATGGTTCATTTATTCACTGGAATAGTAAATAAATTAATATTCTTATGTTTAGTGTACAAGGAATGTACACTCAGTCAATTATAATCTGCCCGCACTCTTTAGCAGCTCTTAAAAAGTATAAGTCCAGAAATTCAGCTCTATGGCAACCTCGCAACAACATGAGTGACCACTGCGCGGGTTGTAATACAATGAGTGTATTATTGCAGTTTTAGAGTACTAATCTTTGTG
>JAGDQP010058756.1:0-12499 GCA_022664845.1 Lepisma saccharinum | reverse complement strand
AATGAAATCACGGAAGAAATAAAAAGTCGCTTAGTATCGGGGAACGCATGTTTCTATTCAGTCCAAAAACTTCTAACATCGCGATTAATATCAAGGAAATTGAAATTGAAAATATACAGAACGGTTCTTCTGCCGGTAATACTTTACGGTTGCGAAAGTTGGAGTACGACCCTAGCAAATGAACATAAGTTACGTGTATTTGAAAATAAGGTTTTGAGAAAGATATACGGGCCGAAACGCGACGAGATGACTGGAGAATGGAGGAGACTTAATAATGAATAACTTCACGGACTTTACGATTTACCAGATGTTGTAAAAATAATTAAATCGTGACGACTAAGGTGGACAGGCCATGTAGCTCGGATGGGGGAAAGCGAAGATAATATTCTATGCTGGTTGGAAGGTCAGATGGAAAGAGGCCATTGGGAAGACCGATACGTCGTTCGGAGGACAATATTACGAGAGATCTTCGAGAAGTAGGTGTTTGTGATGAAAACTGGCTTGATATTGCCCAGGATATAATCCAATGGCGAACGTTTGTTACTGCGGCGATGAACTTGCGAATTCCATAAGCCATGGAATGGATTGGCCTGCCCACCTTAGTCGTCGCGATTTCAATATTTTTAAAATATCTGGTGAATCGTAGAGTCCGTGGAGTTATTCATTATGCAGTCTCCTTAACTCTCCAGTCATCTCGTCGCGTTTCGGCGCGTCTATCTTTCTCAAAACCTTATTTTCAAATACACATCATTTATGTTCATCTGCTAGGATCGTACTCCAACTTTCGCAAACATAAAGTATTAGCAACAGAATAACCGTTCTGTATATTTTAAATTTCAATTTCCTTGATATTAATCGCGATGTTAGAAGTTTTTGGACTGAATAGAAACATGCGTTCCCCGATACTAAGCGACTTTTTATTTCTTCCGTAAAATCATTTTTGCTTGTTACGTATGCTCCCAAGCATTTAAATTTGTTTACTTTCTCTATGACCTCATCCCTAATTCGTATGTTTTTATTTCATTAATTCCCTGTGTTTCGGCTTGTTATCATGTATTTTGTTTTATCTATGTTTACCTGTAGTCCTATCTCATCGCACGCTTCTACTAAGGCATCGGTGTTGCTTTGTAGTGCATCTATATCGTCCCGTATTAAATCTACATCATCCGCGTATACAAACAGTTGATTCAAACCATTCAATGATAGCTCCTTTTTGTCCCCTTTAATTTTTAAAATCGCATATTCTAACGCAAAGTTAAACAGTAGTGGGGACAAGGCATCGCCTTGTTTCAATCCGTTGCGAATCTTGAAACTATCCGACATATTATTACCTATCCGTACTCTGCTTATGGGGTCGTTGAGACACATCTTCACTAGTTGAACCATTTTTTTCGGAATTCCAAATCGTATCAGGATAACTTTTCCCTTTTGATAGAATCATATGCTTTCTTAAAATCAATGAATAGCTGATGAACCGTCCCACTGTATTCCCATCTCTTCTACAAAATTTGTCTCAAGGCAAACATCTGGATCTCAAGGCAACGTGGCAAAAGTCTGGGTTTCAAGGTAACGTGTATCTATTTCTTCTAAATCCACATTGTGTGATCTCCAATTATTTCATCTACGTATACACTTAGGCGTGTTAACAGAATAGTACTTAATACCTTGTACCATTTTGGAAGTAACGAGATTCCGCTGTAATTATTATAGTCCGATTTATCGCCTTTTTTGTAAATCGGAACTATTATTGAGGTGTTCCATTTTTTTGGAGCTCGTCCTTTCTCCATATAGCGTTTATCAATTTATGTAGTTCCTTGATTACTGCTGTTCCTCCCGCTTTAAATTATTCGGCTGGAATATTGTCTATTACCGGTGATTTGAATTTTTTAAATTTCTTTATCGACATTTCGATCTCGATCTCGCTAGGTTCGGATGTCCATAGTTTTGCGGTATAGATTTCAAATTCCTCTGTTTGTTCTCCATTTAAAAGTTTGTCGTTAAGAAGTTTGTCGAAATAACTTTTTGATACATCGATAATTTTAGTCGGAACCGCTTGAATATCTCCGCGTTCATTTCTAATCATCCCTAACCTCGGCTGGTAACATTTTCTTAACGTGTTTACCCCTTTGTATAGATCTCGTATGTTACGAGGGCTGGAAAGAAATAAGTGGCAACACTGTTTTATCCCCACGCAGGGATTTTTGTTCGAGCTGCTGGTTGCAGCACATGTGGGTGGAGGGAGCTATACAACTCGGGTGGCGGCGCCAGTGTAGGTGCTGCAGTGATAGTAGTGAAGTGTGTTGAATGTAGGTTGTCAAATCACACCACTCTAAATGGGATGCTTTCCAAGTTAGAACAACGTGTATGATAAAGATCGAAGTGGCTCGTGGAGAAAACGCCAGGGAATGTCACTTTGGACTACGTGAAGCATGCGGTAATGACGCATTACTGTGGCACGTTGGGTTGCAGCGTTTCGTGCAGGACGTGATAGTGTGGAACAGGAACCAGGTGGAGGTCGACATGGGGTCGAAACCGAGTCATTGAATTGATTCAATCTTTGCTGCATGTGGACAGAAGGTGGACTTCCACTGAATTGGGTAACGAGGTAGGTACATCCGATACTACAGTGTTGAATGTGTTGCACAATGTCCTTGGTTACCGAAAAAATGCATCCCGGTGGGTACCGCTCCACCTTAAAGTCGTTCAAAAATGTCACAGATACGCCCTCGCCGGTGATCATTTGGCACGTTACAGACGGGAAGGTCGCGTGTTCCTGTTCATCGCACTTGACGAAACATAAGCGCGCTCTTATGAGCCAGAACTTAAACGCCAATTAAATGAATGGCGCCACCCAGCATCTCCCTGACCCAAGAAGCTGCGTCAGGAACCGGGAAATGTGAAGGTGATGCTTATAGTGGCATACGATGTACGAGGTGTCATATACGGCATGCAGTTCATCCGAACCAGACCGTAAATCCAATGTACTACTGCATGTTTCTGGAACAACATC
Source organism: Lepisma saccharinum (assembly GCA_022664845.1). Classification (NCBI taxonomy): domain Eukaryota; kingdom Metazoa; phylum Arthropoda; class Insecta; order Zygentoma; family Lepismatidae; genus Lepisma; species Lepisma saccharinum. The sequence goes on along the minus strand of JAGDQP010058756.1, from coordinate 9,489 downwards.
TTCGTCCTGCACTGCGCAGGAAACGACCGAAATTCATACGGGAGCCACCTATTGTTCTTCATGACAACGCCCGTTGTCACAACGCAGTTACTGTGAGGAAAATGTTTGCACGATGGGGGGTGGATGTTTTTGAACACCCACCCTATTGACCGGACATGAGTCCATGTGACTTTCATCATGTATTCCTTAAGATGAAAGAACCACTGCGAGGGATGCGTTTTCGCACCAGAGATGCCCTACTTCGAGCTATAGGGCGCTCTCTTGCAGACATCAACAAAGAGGGCACCGCTGCTGGTATCCTGCGACTTCCCCACATCTGGCAACGAGTGCAACATGCTGCAGGGGATTATGTTGAAGGCCTGTAGAAGTCTCATGATTGTACAATAAATGTTTCACGAAAGATTTCTCTGTTGCCACTTATTTCTTTCCAACCCTCGTATTTGTCTTCCCGTTTTCCTCTATCTCCTGAATCTTCTGCGTCAAATATTCTCGCTTTATGTTATTGAATCCGCGTGTGGCGTTGCGTTTCGCGTTACTGTAGTAGTTGCGAAGCGAAGAATGCTTAGCTTTTATTACTTAGCAATCGCTGCCTTGCTTGTTTTAGTTCCTCATGAAGTTTAGGGCATTCTTCATCAAGCCAAGGATTGCTTTTCTGGTGTTTCTTCTCACCTATGCGTTTCTTCGCTGCATCCTTCACTCTATCACGAATTGCCTCCCACATCTTACTTATATTAATTTCACTATTAATTTCATCTTCATTCGACTTAGCTAAGATTTCGAACCTATTTGAGATTTCGATTTGGAAATCTGCTTTTAAGTTTCGATTATTTAATCGTTTAACTTCGAATTTAAGTTGTTTTGATCCTTTGCTTTCTCTGTTCGCGATGCATAACTTTTCCCTCACTTTTGTGATCACTAACTGATGGTCGGTGTCATCTTCTTCTCCTTTGTAAGACCTAACATCCATTATATTGGTGTGCCTTCGTCTATCTACGAATACGTGATCGATCTGATTGAGCGTTTTGCCATCCGGAAATACCCATGTGTATTTGTTATGTCTTTGTGCTCGAAGTATTTGCTCTTTACTAATAGGTTTTTCGAGATCGCGAAAGTTATGTCTTTTTCCATTGTTGTTGGTGATTTCGTGAAGGCTGTATTTGCCTATAGTAGGTCTATATTTTCTCTCCCTCCCTACATTAGCGTTGAAATTACCCAACATAATTTTCGAATTATATTTCGGAAATCGGTCAAACAACCTTTCTAACTCCTCGTAAAATGTATCTGTCGTTATCAATAGCCACCTCGGTCGGAGCGTAGACATTTACTAAAACCGTGTTACACCATCGGGTACGTATCGTGACTTACGATAGTCTTGCGTTTACGAACTCTATATTCTGAACCATCGGAAGGATACTGTTCTTAATGAAGAGTCCCGTTCCGAAATCGTCCGACTATGTTCCCCGGTAGTAGAAAGCGTGCTTGCTGTGTCGGATGCTATCTTGACCCTCCCACTGGACTTCTTGTATCGCTAATATGTCTATAGCTCGTACTTCTCTCTCGCATACTGCCACCTTAAGATCTCCCGTTTTGTATAACGATCGTACGTTACACGTTCCTATTCCAATATCTTTTTTAATCCTGATCTTGGATCCCCCTGAAGCAGTCCCCGCCCGGAGATCCGAATGAGGGACTAGTTTACCTCCGGAATATTTTACCCCAGGAGAATCCATGAACCTTCTGTTACTATTTCTTGACATTATTTAGCGGTGTAGAGTTGTCAGCTCTACGACCTCGCAGTAAAGGCAGACATTTAAGATGTCCTCTGTCCATCTCTGAGCCTTGCCGGTGTCATTCATCTTCAGCCTGAGTGTTAATGGTGATGCTACTTTCCCTCACCATGATATTTTTGTTCGGGGTTATCTTTCCCTAGCCTTTGTAGATCCCTCTACTAACTGCAAGGCAGCACCATCAGTACTGGTTTTGGCCCGCCCGGTACCCACCATATCTGGTCGGCATTTTCCTATCCGCCACCTTGGGAGGCGCCTGGTGGGAGACCAGCAACTCCTATCAGGCGTAATTATCCTTGCTTTATGAAATTGCACTTAAACGTTAAAAAAAAATGCCTACGCATCAGATAGTTCTAAACCGAGCTATAAAACGCAAATTCAATGTAAAAATCTCATTTGCATTGGATTGTTAGCAATCAGATTTAAAATAATATTCAGGGAATTTCAGATAACTCATTTGCGGGGGACGAAAATTTAGGGTTACAAAGTTATCAGGGCCTCCTTGCTTTGTATAGCTAAGTCCGTAGGCCATTATAAATTCTTATTTAATATTTTATTGAAATTTTAAAAAGTAATTTTAATTAAAATGTTTTATCAGATTTATTTTATTTTTCGTTTTTCAGTTCCATTATTTTCCCAGAACGAACACTCAGAATGGAAAACTTTAGAATTACCCACGTATTTGATTTCGAAATTCAAATTTTTTTGACTTCAGAATCAAACTCAGCACCTTTTCGGGGATTAGGCTATGTTGGACTTATTTTGTTAGATTTTCGGTGTTAGAACGTTTGTATCCTTTTTATTTTTTACACGAAGCCATAATACCATAGGGGTCATTTAGGTTGCATAATAATAATAAAATTACATAAGGATCTGTAAAGACACGGCCACTTTTTGTAGCGGTAGCGCGCCACAGGCCACTTTTAGCAATACACAGGATTAAATTGTTGCATGCTAACGAAGCCACTGTAGTAGGCGACTGAAGCTAAGCAGTTAAATTAGGTGATCCACTACAGTGGCCTGTGGCTTGGGTAAGCGTCTGCAATGGATCCATATGAATAGATTCCGAGATTAAATTACTGCTAACGACTCTAACTAACGTAATTCTAACGAACTAACGAATTCTACTGCTAACGTAAGTCCAATTCTTACGTTTTTTTATCTGACTTTTAAAAGTAATCATAACGTTGTAGGCTATTCGTTACTATCATGCATTTTAACCATCTAATATCTAAATAACTACTATTTTAACAAAGCAACATAATTTATTATTATTATTATTATTATTATTATTATTATTATTATTACTTATGTATTTACACTTTTGTATGTTATCTGTACCTGTAACTTGCATATATCACGGTGTTCTTAGTATATTGAGATTTTTTTTAAAAAAAAAAGGTTCACACTTTAAATAATGATTGCATTAGAACCCTTGTATTATTGCACATTATTTTAATATAGTACTCCCACAATCTATTTTATAATATTGTGTTTCTTCGATTATTTCCACTTACTCAATGCATGCTTATCTGTAAGATATTTTTATATCTGATGGTGTTTATTGATCTATGTTTCTACATTTTTACTGACATAGTGCTGTACTTTGTTGTATATCTGTTCTCAGCACTTTAATAAACTATTATTATTATTAGTGAAGTGGCACCACTGTTCCTGTCAATTGTCGCGCTTGCTAGCGCCCCTTTACGCTTAACGTCAGATTCCTTTCCCCCCTGTGCTAGAACATATTCCCCCGCACCCAAAGTTCTATCAGCGGCAGAAGATAGCTCCTCTTTCTGTTTATTATACAATCTTTCATGTTTGTTTAGTTATCCGCGGTCTGTTATGTGTGACCACAGACAGGGATTCGGGACTTTTTTTTACTCCCCTTTCCCAGCAAAGGGACGAGCCTCAGAGAGAGAAAATTATCCCGGATACGTTTTCAGGGAAGAAAGAAGGTGGGAGACGGTAAAGAACACGACTGTAGAGGTGAAATCGGGATGGAAAAAAGGATTACTTGGTATTAAAGCAATGTTAAGTGCTAATACATGAACCCATAGACCAAAATTAGTTTTCAAACGATGCGTATGTAAATTTCGTTATTTGTTATATGTTGACGTAAAATAGTACCTTCGTGTGTGCGAACGTGCTTATGTGTTTATCTGATGAGAAGATGAATGCTGGTCTTTTTAAACGTCTCAGGAAAAGCAGGAAAAGAAAGTAGAATTTCATTAATTTGGAAATCAATGCTACGATTTCTTTCTTTTACTAAAATTTAATTGACATCTTTTTTTTCTTTTTTTTTTATCTTGGCCACGAGTTTCCGCACGATTGGTAACTCCGAGGAAGAACTGCGTACGCTGGAACAAATATTCAAATTAATTATGGTGTACGCTGTGTGATGATGGTTGTTTTATGTAAAAATACTGCATTTACTGGTAAAGTTCAGTGGGTACCTTTTTGTGAAATAAGCGTACCGTAATATCGTCGTCGATATGACAAATTTGAGAAATTCGAGATATTTTGTTTAATGGCTTATAATATGTTAATATTTCATCTGACAAACACGCGTAACTCTATCTTTATTAGTTTCTTCTGTACAGAAAACATGACTGTGGCGTAAGCGCCACTTTCGAATTTTTTGTATTATCTGACAAATGGACGTAAACGATGGTTTAAAGTCACATTGGTATACTAATTAGAAAACCAAACAAATAGCTTCTGATTCTGATGAAAACTCGTTTAGATTTATAACAATTAACACGGAACAGAAACGGGTAGATAAGCAGGGCCCCTGAAAGTCCCGTCCCGCTGAGCGACCTCTCTCTAACTTCTACCGAGGTCTCCGCATGCAGTTAGTTTAGAATCTGAGGTATTCTAGAGGTTTCTATCCGAAGACATTTACCACTACATCGGGAATAGTGAAAGAAGGTGAAAAAAGACAATAGAAAAGAGGTAAGAGTAACTTTTATTCAGGAAAAAAAAACGGTGAAGCCGGGAAAAAACTCACTACATCTAAGTTACTACAGGTATGAATAGACCAGGTTGATTGGTTGGTAGGTATATATGGTGGTGTGAATTTGTTAGTTGGAAAGAAACTAACTACAATCTAGAAGAGTAAGAGAAGAGCAATGTGGGTGGGGGGACGAACAACAGAAACAGTGTGAAAATGTTACATCAGCTTCCACAGGTGCGTCGCTTCGCTGTCGCCGGGGCTTCCCACATACAAAGTCCTGACAGTATGCATGCCACCCCGTGCTGTAGCTACCGCGGTGACCACTGGCCCGCTTCCGCTGATTTACCCATTCAATTTGGCTTGGTTGCTTCAGGCGTCTGGCACATTGCTGCGCAAGGCTTCTCTTCAACGGCCACCCACGGGCTCCCACCGCTGCAGCTCCGATGAAGATCCACAAGTTTCTTCTCAAGGTCTCCTATGACTGTGCAGTATGCACGAGTACCGAAGATCCGCTCCGCCCACGGTTTCCTCAGCCTTCCGCATCCTGCCCCATTCAACCTGGCACGAGTACTCGGGTTAATAGGTACATCCTCTCGCCGTCGACGGGGGTCCCAAACCCCGTGCAGTTGCTACCACGGAATCCGTTCACCACTTCATCGTGCCTCCACTGCTGTCTGCCGTCGTCAAAGGTTCCATTCGCTCTCCCACCATCACCCTCACGGAATATAAAACACTTCTGAAAGTCATCTAGAACAGGTTAAGCAAGGTAATAGTGTCCCTTCTTAACCTCTATCAGAGTGGGCTGGCAGGGTCCATTACGATATATGACATCCTTCTTAACATCAAAGAATTCTTACGAGTACAACGAGCAATAGGCTTATCTGATGTAGGCTTAAGGTCGCTTTAGACGATACAATTTCTCGTACGATGAATCTTAGCGAAAGCAGTGTGCCAGCGTAAAAAGAAAAAGTTATAGATTTATACCATAGCATCTTGCCCTATTGTAGCATTCTTCCTTTCACACTCTGGCACTACTGCTAATCGTAAGATTCCTCGTAGAATAAATGCTGTCGTCTAAAGCAGCCTTTATTGAGCCTTCACTGCAACGCGGCTTTTGACATCCTTCATCATACCTACCTATTGGAAGTGCTACGAATCATGGGTTTACTGTCAGAATTCATTTTCTATATCGCAATGTTTTAACTAGAAGAACCTTGCAAATTAAAGTGAATCGCCTAACTTTCGGCTAAGCAAAAGTTTAATCCAAGGCGCTCCGGAGTCAAGCCTAATGTTTAGCATAGCGCTTACTAATGTTTTAAATTACATTATGGCACATACTAGAGGCTGGTCTTTTCAACAAGTTCCTCTCAAGCGTTAATCTTATCTAGATGATATAAGCCTAATCGTACGATCAGCTTCCGAACATTATACAGTAGTTCTTTGCCAAGTTACGGCAGGCATTCGACTTAACAAATCTAAATCTCATATTCTGTTGCTATCCAGCCAGAACAACTCAGATCTAACTAGCGTCTTTTCTACCGGTTAAGGACTTAAAAATTCTGAGTATATTTTGGAATGCCAATATTCGCACCTCTCGATTTAACACAGCTAGAAAATTAACTCAGACACTCATACAATATCCCATCAAATTTCGTAATATTTTCAAAACTCTCAAAGTTCGTATTCAGTTTGTGAATATATAGTAAATTATACTACTTCTTACAAATTTTCATGATGCCTAGATGTTTACTTGCTAAGATTATCAAACATACAGACTTTTTCCTCTCGTCTGGTTATAAATTACGCATTAATCGAAATGTTCTTTATCTTCCATACGCAGCAGGAGGTCTGGGTCTGAAAAATCTTGAGCTCCAAAGCCGGGCTCTTTAAATTCACAGACTAGCACAAAGCATTACTGGTAGTACCTCTACGGTAAGTTATGCCTTTTGCCAAATACTTATGCGTTATATGTATTTCGAAGTGCCATTAAATATTCGGCCGTTGAACGGTCTTGGCAGTGATTTGGTTAATCCTTCCATCGATAAACCTTACTCAATAATTGGGCAGCAGGACGCCACCACATGAACTGTTCGACAATGGTACAAGCATTTATTCACTACCTGTTCTCAACCAGAACACGCTCAGCTATTTTAGCGGTCTCGAAGCGCTCAACTAATAATTTGGAATAATCTTCATTCTATTCGAGGCAAGGAATTGGCAGTTAATACATGGTACTGTCTATTGCAATACATTTGGCCTACGATATCTAAGTCGCGCTTTTAAAAATCGAGGACAATGACATATGTGATAAATATCAGAATCGTGACTCAACTCTCTATCGTTCCAACAATTTAATGTGTTGTTCATGATTTCTAAAGCGTTATAAATCTATTAGTGCAGTGTATCTCAGTTGAATATCGTATAACTTACATTCTTTTCTCTCCTCACTATCAATTCTTTCATAGGACAAAAAAATAATTCCTCACTTGTCTTATTTTGGAACTTATTTACTATTTAATTCTACCTGATGCAGAACCAGATAATATTATTTTTAAACAAAAACTCAAATATCACTTACAAGTTTATAATCAACAGCATGCCAACATATTCTCCGTGTATTCACACTATGTTAAATAATCATGAGGTTTATATGGAATGTTGAGTATTACACGGAGTTCATGCATATTTAGCAGAAAATTTGCTCTGAGAACTTTCACTTAAACATAGATAAGTCAAATTGGAACTTATATTCCTTTTTTTTTTTTTTTTTGTATACAAGCATTGTTTGTTAATGAAAAAATGTTACTCACGTTAAGCTTTGTGCTGATACACTATTGAAATGTTTATTTCTATATGTACTGCTTTATTAGGAGAAGGTAATTGTAACAATAAGTACACATCAATACATTAAAAAGAAGGTATAAGCCGACCAGAATATGAATAGACGTGGCAAGTTTTGGAACAACCGATGAACCGTGCCAAAACAATAAAGACGCACAGATGTGTTACTACTCTTGGCCTCTCGCTTGAAGTGTTGCTATCCAAGAAATTTTGTTGCTGGTTGTTTTATATTAATTTTAGAACCAAGATATTAAAAATTACATTACAGTTACAATATATTGATTATTCAGAAGCTATATTTATTGTCCTTGTAATCCACATATGGGAAGAAGATTACAGATGACTTGGGCAAGTTAAATAAAAGCTCTGTTAATAAAAACTTATATGCTTGCCACTCTCGCAACCCGCCTCTTGTATCTCTTTAGACAGTTTTCTAGTTTCTATCTTGAGATACGCTAGCAAGAGTTTTTTCCCACGCTTCATGGCAGAGGTGTAACTACATATTAGGTCCGCACCCCGCAAGAGAATACCCATGGCCGAAGTTCGATTCAGTCCACTAAGAGGCTATTGTGAAGGGCTCCCCGCTTTGCGGGTTTTGCGACATAGTAGTTACACCCCTGCTTCATGGTCCAGGCGGTAGCGCCCTGGACTTCGGAGTAGCAATGCGGAGGTGCGACTTTAGAGGTCGGCCATCGTGACATTTTTGTCCAGGTTTGTCCTCAGCCACACTAGGCGAATGCCGGGATGACACCTTCGCAAGAGGCTTGTCGACTACCTTCCCTCATTGCAATTACAAATACTTCACGATCTCTTATATTGTCCTCCCAACGTCATCTCGGTCTTCCCACAGGTCTCTTCCCCTCCGGCTTTCCAACCAAGATGGAATATAATCCCCCCCCATCCGAGCTACATTGCATACCTACCCAAGTTGTTGTGATTTCATTATTCTTACAGCATCGGTAGATGAAGTATTTAAACTTGGGTACTTTCTCTATGTTCTAGTTCTTAGTTGTTATGTATCTAGCCACACTTTTGTTGATAAAATATAATTTTGGAAGGTTAGATGCATAATTGTACAACAAAGTAAATAAACGGGCTGAAGATACAACTGGAAGATTGTTTGAACGCTATACAATTCCACGCCCCTTGACGGATTAGAATAAAGTAATGATACATATATTCCTTAGTACCGAGCCACTGTAGCTCAGTGGTAGAGCGTTGGCGTAGCATTCGAGAGGTCACGGGTTCGACTCCAGCGGACGACCATACTGACTGAGGATTTTCAAGCAAATTTCGTGATGGCACTTTCAACGTAGGTCATGGCCTACACCTTCCCGAATCCTTTCTTCTCCTACGGCCTGAGTCTTAGATGCCTAAAGGCCATAATTGAAATTCAAAAAAATGTTCCTTAAAACTAGAGAGGTTAACTATAGCATTAAAAGGTTGCCCCTCCCCCCGAAGGGGTTAAACGTGGATGAAGTGCAACTCGGAAACCAATGGAGTTAGAAATTTGATATTTGGCATGAAAATATTTTGTTTCAATTTATTACCAATAGCTATCTTAATTTTTAATTCGACATCCCCGATGAGGGGGCGAAAAACCTTTTAAAGAGTGGAATATGAGAAATCGAAAATTGTTAAAGGTTAGAAACTTGAAATTTGGAATGGCTATTCCTTAGGACAAAGAACAATAAATGACAAATATTACAAGTCGACAAGTCTGCACTGTGACTTCCAGATGCAACGACCTTAAACCTTGGAGAAGTACCTTTGCTTTCCGCCCCAATGATTCCCTTTCGTGTAAAACATGCTGTTAAGCCCCTAAATGATATTTCAGCCCCTCCCACAATTGCTAGAAGGAAGCAGTCAGACTCAATAATGAGACAATAGTAATCTCACACAAAA
>JAGDQP010058755.1:0-12499 GCA_022664845.1 Lepisma saccharinum | reverse complement strand
CCGCGTACATGTGTCCAATTTTGAACTAGCATCTACCTTACGAAAATCCACGGGACCACCATCGGTTGGCCTCAATGTGATCACCATGTGTCTTGGCAATAGCCCTGCACCGGCTACGACGAAGTACAAGAAGTGCAATCCTCTGCCACTCCTCCTTACAGGCTTTCCACAGGCTCCGGAGAGTGGTGATACGACGAGATGAAAGTACCCTTTTCAGTAGGCTAAATGGCAGAAATCCATAGGACTGTCATCTAGTGATTCCACCAATATATCGTGAAATGGAATAGGGTGTCTTGCGCCATTTGTTGCAGAAAGTTAAGGGTAGAATGAGACATATGCACAAATACTTGATTGATAGTTTCCAAACAAGCGAGGCAAGTTGTGTGTATAAGTCGGTGTCAGGATATGTTGCTGAAAGAAGGCAGAGTTGTTTTTACAGTTTTTAGGGACCTGACGAATAGTTAACTTGCCTTGATAGCAGTATCTGCAACAACCATGAATCCCTTCGAGAAAGTTACCTTGCAATGACGACTGAACTCGGGACGGGATTTTGCATCGTGTGAAGCAATGTGTGAAGTGTAAGTGATGATTGGATTTTTGCCAGGCTGATAAATACACCCATTCCTCATCTAGTGCGGCCTGCGGATAAATGGTGTTCGTAGAGGCACCTGCTGTTGGTCTTTCTCTCACATCGATAGGCTGCACTTGGGTAATGTCTATGACTTTTAAAGACCTTCCGGAGGTTCAACTTCTCATGCAGGTTGCGATTCACAGTTGACTGTGCTACGTGGAGTCGTGTGGCCATCACATGTTGAGGGGGGGGGGGTTCATGGAGGGCTAATCGACGCAACCTATGAGCCAGGCGGCGTCACGGCAGTGCACGCTCGCTTCCTAGTCCGCTTTGAGTGATTGAATCGTTGATAAGTCTTGGTTTTTATGCCGATTAATATTATTATGTTCTTGATAGTCGTCGAACACAATGCACATCCATGTTCTTTGCACTGTTTTTGAAGTTTTGACACCGAATGTTTGGCGTTGAAAAGTGCAACTTCGTAGCCCTCCCAAAACCGGTTCACCTTTGGAGCCATGATGTACATAACACACACTTGCGATAGTGATTCACTACTACAGGCTGCTGGTTTTCTCCTGCGCTTTTGTACACTCAGTTCTGTCCATTCTGTGAGCAGCGAGGGGTGATCCACAATTGGACACATGTACGCGAATCGACCTTCTGTATATATATGTTTGCAAAAACACTTTGTTTTTATCTTTCGTGTAGAAATCATTTACAGTAACATATTTTTTAAATTAATAAAACTGGTTGCTACCACCCCGAACAGCGAGATATTTTAAAAAAATTGATAAAGAAACACGGACTAGATAACAATCATATGCCTCAGCTGCAAAAGAACAAAGTGAAGCACCTAATGAAGACACCTGACATTAGTTAATTAATTTTGATGCAGCTGTGTAACAAATATTCTTTTTAGAATCAAACAAGTATAAATAATTGCCAGCAAGTGATAGTATCACAGGAGGAAAAGTTATCAATGAATTATATATTGACAAAAGGAAGGACAAAGTATCTGATTCAATTGCAGGTTGATGATTTCTTTACTAAACTGGTATTTTTTTCAAATGTTTGTTTTGTTCTTTATGTATTAAGTTTACGGCTTTACGATGTATTACACTTTATTAGAATAAATAGATATTACAAGTGGAAATCGTACTGTACGAATCTTAATTTGTGGTCATTGTATATACAACATGGTAAGCTTTGTAATTTGGGGCCATTTAAGTAACGAATGACTTCAGCCTGTAGCGATTCAATGAGCTTTTAAGGTTTGTAAAAGCCACAAATATTCATGACCCATCCGGTTCGAGCCCCGAACCTTGGAGAAGTTGTCCTAATGCTTGAGACCATACGACTACCGCGGTCGGCTGTATATATACGTTAAATTTATTTATGGACTTTAGGCATCTGGGGCTCAAGTCGGGATAGGGATAGGACGTTGGAAGGTACTCGACCAGGTCGTAGTTAGTAGGTACCATAGTGGAATTGGTGTGGTACCATTGAGGAAAAAAATGTAAAAACCTGTCAGTATTGGCGGTGGTTGAAATTCCGATTGCTAAGCGTAAATATACTTATTGTATTATGATAATCCATTACCTGATTTACTTATAAATATATATTTCCTCTTTGCTTGCATCAATTGGTCCATTGTTCAAGATTTGGTCATTTAACTGCCATCAACAATTCAAATTGTTGCATGAATTCAATTATTGTTTAGTAAATTGCTTTAGAAATTTCTATTACTGTGGTAACAATGCGACTACGGTGCCGCGGTTTGGATTCACTGTTAATGAACAAATGACATTCATGATTACGAACAGAGAACCATTCACTCACCGTTAGCGTATGCAATAGTTATTGTCGCTCATTCTGAAAATCTTTAAAACAAACCATAAGGTTATTATTATTTTACCAGTTATTTAACCAAGAAATCTTTTAGATATCATAATGGAATTGCTCCCTACAGTACTTTGAGCGAATCATAACTAATCGCTGATGCTTCTTTTAAATCATGATAAGAGAACGAGACCAAAACTCTCGCACGATTCGAGCTACTTTAATTTACCTTATATCTAGTTCCCTCATCTTTCTTTATGTATAGAAGGAAGGAAATATGATGGCAGGTCAAGATTCAAAAGTCATCAGACGAGGAAGCAAAGGTTGCCGAGGCTACTTACAGTTGGAGAGGCTAGCTGCAAACTAGGTTTCATGAAAATTTGTTGCTAATCAATCTTAGGATAGAGTACAGGAACAGAAGAATGTCCAGTTAAAGGACTGGGTACTTTTTCAGTTTTAAAAATAAATTTCTGTATTGCGATTATTTGAAAAGTATTTGAAAGTCAAAACATTTGGTTTGTTTTCGAAAAATCTTGGATTTCTTTCGTCTTTAATTGTAGCACTAAACTAAACAAAATATCAGTAAAATAAAAATTTGGTATATGCTTTATTTTTCCATAGAATATTTCATAACTACCCATGGAAAAAGATATTTTTGTGTCGCTTTCTATGTTTATATATAAAATTATTTTTAAAATAATTAAAATATTAGGTGATAACGAACATTGTTTGCCGTTGGTCTACCAGGTAAGGAGTTCAGGTGGGTTTGTAAACGCTTTCAAAACGCTTTGAAGTACAGTTTAAAGCTTATTTCAAATACATTTGTTTTTATAATTTATGAATTAGCTCTTTTGTACAATTGGACAAAAAGCTGAAGTGTTCGCCATTCATTCCTCTTCTCCTATGATAATAGAATACAAAATGAAGCTGGCGTTTGCTCGCATTTGTCTAAATAGGATTACTGTAATCTATCAAAAAAGGCTTTTCAGATTACAAAGATCACACGTAAGAGCTAAGCTACCTTCTACTGCGCAAAATTGTGTTTATATTTTAAAATTTAATATTACATTAAATGCAATAATATCACCTTTCTTCCAGAGACTGCGACATGATTTACCAAGCAGGATTTTCCTATATGTGTATCATTATACATATACAAAGATATCTGAAGAAGAAGGCGACACGAGCCGTAAGGAAAAAACAAAGAAGATAATATAAGAATAAAATCTCAGCTAAGCAGGGAAGAAGGCTTCTCGTCACGTGACTAAATATGAAGGGGGACTGTCGAGAAAACCAATGGAGGAGGAACATGAGATTGAGAATATGAGGATTATTTTTCCCTACTTGTTATAACGTTTGGAAGAATACGAGAGGAAAGGAAAAACTGGATTCCGTAATCCAACCAATAACTCATCGTTAACTTCAGACGCATCAAATTCTCCCTTAGTAGAAAGTTGAAGAGATGAGATAGGGGGAGAAACAAGATACTTATTGTGGTATAGAAAAAGCATTAAAGAAGGATTTCCTTGTTCCTCTCACATTATCACGTAGAAACATACGAAAACTGAATACATACACGCTTGTATGTAGAATGATACACAGACATGACTACTGCATTCCTTTTGGAAGGCCTTCCAAAGGTCTACTAAAAACGCTAACAGGCTTATCTGTTCAGTGGAAAATCTACTTATTCATATAATCACTCCCTATATCAGAAATCAAAGGGTTTAATTTATTTAGTAAGATCGCAAAGTTTACGGCAAATAGGGGGATCATTTAGTTGAATGTTACAAAGAATATCAGTTTTGGATAGATCAGATAAGAAAGGGCATCTTATCTCTGTTTTTTGTTATGTAAATACACTTCTAATGCATTTAAATACATTTTTGTTATGCCCTAAATACAATTTCTTATGCGGTATTAAATGCAACACGTGAAATGTTTAAATATTTGAGATCGCGACGTCTAAGTTGGGCAGGCCATGTAGCTCGGATGGAGGAAAAACGAAGATTATATTCTATCCTGGTTGGAATGCCGGATAGAAGGAGGCTATTGGGAAGACCGAGACGTCGTTGGGAGGACAATATTAGAAGAGATCTTCAAGAAGTAGGTGTTCGTGATGAAAACTGGCTTGATGTTGCCTAGGATAAAATCCAATGAAGAACGTTTGTTACTGCGGCGATAAACTTGCGAGTTCCATAAGCCATAGAGTTAGTTAGTTATACGATGAAGAGACAGTGAGACGTGAGACATTTCAGCACTATCATGGTTTAGTGGTACATATTTAAAAACAAGAGCGTGCCTCATTATCACACCCTTTTTAAAGAAAGTCACCCCTTTAGTCGACTGATTTTCCTTTAACATTAAAGCTGGTGGGTTTAAAGAGGTTTCACTGTAGTTGAACCATAAATTCTATTTTAGTCTTTTAATGTTATAACTGAAAAACATGGGTCACTAGTTTTAATGGTCGCAGCATACATTTGAAAAACCTTGTTAATTAAAGTAGAGACATTATTCACTTTTCTTTTGTTGTGTATACACAGTTTCCTGACTGTATTCAATTGTAATGCACCGTGGCAAACAACAGTTATTCTACGCTTCATGGGTCCTAAATCGCACCTCAAAATTACACTCCATAACCGTGGCTGAGAGAGAGAGAGAGAGAGAGAGTAAACATCAACCTGATTACTTGCATACTAGCAGCTCCCGCACACACACACTCACATGATCAGTGCAATTTCCAAATAACAGCCATCCTCTGTTTAAGCCACTTAATCCTTTGCATTCCCATTACGCCCGGAGACAACGAGTTAATCGATTGAAATTACATGTCACAAGGCACATCGTTGCTGATGGATGAATAGATGGAAAATGGGAGACCACGATAGATAAGTAGATAATCTGCTCTGAGAAGTTGTCGGCTGTGAAACAAAAACTCTCTTCTTTTTTGCCCTTTCATTTCATTGAACTATCAACTAAGTGCATTGACTGCATTATGTCCCTTTTTCACTCAATTTCTCATATCGTTTCTTTGCATCACTGCAACATTAATGACACGAGATACAACCTTCACCGACTAGTCAGGAAAGATTGAGGAGTGAATTTCCATTATTATATATTACTAGAGAACTTTTCAACAATGCTTAAGAAATCCCATAATTTCACAGAAAATATTTATTCCTGTTTCGTTAGTTTTTGTTTCCTTTATGCGCATTTCTAATAATGAAGAAGTCAAAATTTAGGTTGACCAAATATCTTATCGCTGACATCTAAATTAAGATGATAAATAACTATAGATAATACCTGGAATTAAACTGAAGTTCTCACATTTCGCAATCAGAGTTCACATCCACTATACCACATAGTCTTGGCGTTATTTTTAACTAAGCGAGACAGTATTTCACAAGGTATTACTTTTATGGATGTCACTCTAAATTCAATTAAGTTTATTCTAGCTTGCAATATTCTATTACTTGATAAACTGGATTTTGTTTGGAACGTTATGTGCTTCTACACACAGCCAGCAAGTCATGGATTTTCATTTAAACCCTTTACCAATGCTGACGAAAACAAAAACATTACCACAAACAAACAAACCACAATATTCCTATCTTTACATAACCTGCACGATCATTAACAGCATGGCTCCATACATAGCACACCCACAGGGCTATTAAGGATCACTGGTGATATTAAATGCGCCCTAGACAAAGAGTATATCACTCCATTAACATTAATTGATGCAAGTTGTGCCTTTCATTTTCAAGCTCGTGCCTTTGATTTTGACTACCTATGTTTGTTCTTATAACTCGCGCCGATTTCAGTTCAATGGTTTTCTTCCTTTCTGAAATGTCGTCAACAGTGCGTTACATTCTAGAATAATTCTTCGTCTTGGAATCATCAGAAGTACCACAAGGCTCCATTCTAGGGCCACTACTTTTTAGTATATCTATTTATATATTCTCTGTCTTTCGTGCGTGTAAACATCATCTCTACGCTCTAAAAATATATGTTGATTTTAAACTACCTTCTATGCATCGTACAGTGGAAATAATTAATTAAGATCTGTATACTCTAAGTAAATAGACTGATAAATACTACCTAAAATTAAATCTTCTAAATACGCAAGCTATCATAATAAGAAATCACGAACACACTTCAGAATTGAGAAAAGTAAACCATTCTCAAATTGTGATGAACGGTACCAAAATAGAATATGCTAAACAAACGAGAAATCTGGAGTTTTCACGGACAGCTATTTTACAAGGAACGAACACGTAATACATATAACGAAGAAAGTGTATACTATATTCTACACCCTTTAAAGCTGTAACACTTTATTTCAGTAACTCAAAGATTCACTTCATGCAGGCCTTAGCGCATTCATTATTCGATTATTGTGGTGTATATAGCGACATATTACTTAGTCTCTCTGCTAAACTACAACTAATATACAACATATGCATAAGAGTTATTTTCAATCTCTCCCTTTATGGTTATATATTACATCTGAATGTGAACTGGGTTAGCTTCCGCTTTATTTACGTAGGAGACATCGGATGTTAGTAAAGCTGAATGATACCCAAGTTCACAATGTCTCTTCGTATTTACACAGAAATTACAATTCATTGTACAGAAGCAGCATTCCAATACGGTCTGTAATATTTTTTCAAAGTCAGAAAAGTTTATAACTCCATCAGTGTTTTAGCATAGATCTTATGGTGTTTCAGTCAATGTTAAGCCTGTGAACCTTATCTAAAACTGTGAAGAACATGTGAATTTTCCCCAGGACTTAAGAAAATGAACGTTACTTTTTCCGATAAGCAAAAGCTGGATGTGTACAAACTGTAGGGTTTCGTATTCACAAGATAACAAAAGCAAGATGGGTGTAAACTGGATTCAGTGTATCTTTTTCATTCAACCACATCATGAAAATTGTCAGGTACAGGACATAATCATGTGAGACAACTGTTATGAAAAATTGTCTATGAATCAATGTGATACATTTGTTTCATGTATATTTAGTAGGGAAAGGTCTGGTTTATAATTCATAATGTCACCAAATAGCATACCTACTATTGCCAAATAACCTATCACTTTCAACAAATAACCTTCCCCATTAGTGTTGTTTTCATAGTTGCTTTTAAAATTACTGTGTGTTTGTTGTATCTTTGTAAGCTAGTGGAAAACATGTCCTAGAAGGATTGTTTTAACATATAAATATAGTTTAACAAAAATGTTTTCCTTATAAATAATTCATTTAATATAACAACATAACGAAATTGCCTTACTTTAACCTACGTGCACACTGCAAAAATATCTGTGTTAATTTAACACAATGCTGTGTTCCAGCGTGACAACCACTTTTTGTGTTAAATCAACACAATACTGTTTGTTTCAGTACTGGGAGAAAAAAGCTCACAGCTGCAACGAGATTTGAACATGGGTTGCTCAGTTGGAAGTCAAGTGTCTTACCGATTTGGCTAAATCATCAAAGAGAGAAGGCACTAGATGCAAACGATATTTAATGCAGAGGCGACGTTTGGGTGTGGCAACTGGGGCAACCGCCCCAGGCCCCACGCTTAGGGAGGCCCCGCTTTACGAGTTGATATTTTTCTTACTCAATGATATAAAAGTTGATTTGTGAAAAAAAGTTTACAAATAAACTAGTTTGTATAGTTTCCATGCGAAATGTAATGTGAAATGGAAATGAATAAAGAAGCACTTGTAATTAGCAATGCAGTTTTTAAAACATGTTGTACTTTATTTAAATAAATTATGTCGGATTTTTTTTTTTTTCATAAGAAACCGTTGTTCATTAAAAAAGAGAATATTTAGTCATAAATTTAGGGTTAGGAATGAAAGGAAGAAGTGAGAGGAAGTATTTAGGGGGAAGTTGCTTACTGCTTTATCGGCTTTAGATGTAACATTTCGGCGTTCAGCGATTTTTACTTGTACTTTGGCCCCGCGGGGTCATTATTGCCCTAGGCCCCGCGCTCACCTAACGCCGCCTCTGATTTAATGAACAACATTTGAATTAAACGACTACACTATAGATTTAAACAGTGTAGGGGATCAAATATATATTCCTGAACACCCAAAACAAATTAAATTACTTGCACTACTTACCCCATGGTTTGATCACTTCATATTTGTCAACTGGGAACCAGAATTCCTATTCATCGAGAATATTTCATTTCTATGAGAGCAAAGAAGATGGCAACAACCAAATACTTGAGCAGCATTACTGCTTTCTTATCGCAACAACATACCAAATGCTTCGCTTGCTTTCATAGGCATGGAACATATTCTCAATGAATGGGAATTGTGATCCCTAATTGACCAATGGAAAAGTAATTAAATCATGGCATAAATCGTGAGAGTTACTTTGTTTGTGTTTGTGGTTCAGAAACATTTTTTTTATCTACTATACTGTTTAAATCTAGAGCTCTTTCTGTCTAACGATTTAGCCAAGTCGGTAAGACCCTCAACTTTTACATGAGCAACCCATGTTCGAATCTCGCTGAAGGCGTAACTTTTTTCTCCCAGTACTGAAAGGAGGAGCTCCCAAAGGAATGGAAAACATCAATAATTGTTCCGATTTACAAAAAAGGCGATAAGTCGGAATGCAATAATTACCGCGGAATCTCGTTACTTCCAACTTGTTACAAGGTATTAAGTAATATTCTGTTAACACGCCTAAATGTATACGTAGATGAAATAATTGGAGATCACCAATGTGGATTTAGAAGAAATAGATCCACGTTGGACCAGATTTTTGCCTTGAGACAAATTTTGGAGAAGAAATGGGAATACAATGGGACGGTTCATCAGCTATTCATTGATTTTAAGAAAGCATATGATTCTATCAAAAGGGAAAAGTTATACAGTATCCTGATACGATTTGGAATACCGAAAAAATTGGTCCAACTAGTGAAGATGTGTCTCAGCGACCCCATAAGCAGAGTACGGATAGGTAATAATATGTCAGATAGATTCATATTATAATAATATGTTTCAAGATTCGCAACGGATTGAAACAAGGCGATGCCTTGTCACCACTACTGTTTAACTTCGCGTTAGAATATGCGATTTTAAAAATTAAAGGGGACAAAAAGGGACTGTCATTGAATGGTTTGAATCAACTGTTTGTATACGCGGATGATGTAGATTTAATAGGGGACGATATAGATGCACTACAAAGCAACACCGATGTCTTAGTAGAAGCGTGCGATGAGATAGGTCTACAGGTAAACATAGATAAAACAAAATACATGGTAACAAGCCGAAGCACAGGGAATGAAGGAATTAAAAACATAAGAATTAGGGATGAGGTCATAGAGAAAGTAAACAAATTTAAATACTTGGGAGCATACGTAACAAGCAAAAATGAGGTCACGGAAGAAATAAAAAGTCGCTTAGTATCGGGGAACGCATGTTTCTACTCAGTCCAAAAACTTCTAGCATCGCGATTAATATCAAGGAAATTGAAATTAAAAATATACAGAACGGTTATTCTGCCGGTAATTCTCTACGGTTGCGAAAGTTGGAGTACGACCCTAGCAGATGAACATAAATTACGTGTATTTGAAAATAAGGTTTTGAGAAAGATATATGGGCCAAAACGGGACGAGATGACTGGAGAGTGGAGGAGACTGCATAATGAAGAACTCCACGGACTGTACGATTCACCAGATGTTGTAAAAATAATGAAATCGAGACGACTAAGGTGGGCAGGGCATGTAGCTCGGATGGGGGAAAAACGAAGATTATATTCAATCCTGGTTGGAAGGCCCGATGGAAAGAGGCCATTGGGAAGACCGAGACGTCGTTGGGAGGACAATATTAGAAGAAATCTTCGAGAAGTAGGTGTTCGTGATGAAAACTGGCTTGATACTGCCCAGGATAGAATCCAATGGCGAACGTTTGTTACTGCGGCGATGAACTTGCGAGTTCCATAAGCCATAGAGTTAGTTAGTTAGTTAGTACTGAAATCAACACCTTATGTTGTGTTGATTTAACACAAAAAGTGATAGTCACGCTGGGACACCGCATTGTATTGAATTAACACAACTATTTTTTACTGTGCAGTATGATTGTGTTTGTGTATGTGTGTGTAGGGGGAAGCATGAATATTTCGTTATAATAAGTTGAGGATATATCTTGTTTTGTTTTTTTGTGGGATACAATTATTTCACCTCGAATATCCATTTGTTAATAAGATTACCTTAAATTGTGTTTTAATCAGCTATTGGAACCAGTTAGGTGAAAAAGATGCCTTAATGGTCATAATCTAGCTACTGTAGTTCAAGACATGAAATAAATAAATAAGCTAGCACGAGATCGAACTGCCGATTCTCAAATCAACAGTCGAAGATGATATCTATTACTACACAGAGGTTATATTTCTTGAGAAATGTTACAGATAAAAATGATCATTAGAACGTAAACTATGATTCCCAATATAAAGAGTTTTACAACTTTTCTTTGCTTTTTTATCCAGGTTACAGTGTTCCCTCGAAATTGTATTAAGAGGCAAACAAGTATTTCGTGATTGCAACTGGAGATTACATCTTCAAAATCTCAGTTAGCTTTAATTGACTGATCTTATTATCGTTTTCTCTGATTCATTTGAATCCAAAGGGAAGTACTTCTTTTATTGTTAACAGCATTCTTCGTCTCCAGTCACATTTATTCTAGTCCCAAAACATATACTTTAAAAACATTCTGAAAAAGCATTGGAGTCTAGTTTGAATAATAAGCGTTTAATAACACACAAAAATGTATTTCCCAAAAGGATTCCTATCCAAAATTCGAACCGCAACTCATTATGATCGGTACATTTCCACAATAGTAACTGCTGTGCTCAAATTTGTTGCTTTTGACAATGAACTTGACAGTTGAGAGAAGCTAATTGTTATAATTTAGTCCATGGCAGCACGAGATGCTGTTTGCTTCTTATTGTTTCATTTTGTTCTGTGTAGCGTGTACTAACAAACAACTAACAACTTAGTTATTCTGAAGACCTCAATTAGCTTTAATTAAAGGACAAGGTGGTCGAAGGAAATGCACAACTTTTCTTTAAAGAAAATATACTTTTCTTTACATCTTTCTTTAAAAGATGTACGCCTGCAAGAAACATGCGTAAATGATTGCATAATATACATGTTGTACATATCTGAAGAAAGTTTATATCGCAAGCACCTTCCGCATGTCCTTTAACTTTCTAATATGAAAGCCAACAAAGTTCTAGTGGAAGATTTCTTGCAGAAGGCGAACGTTTCACTAGATTTTATCCACTCATTTCCACGCAATGAACGCAATTTGATCTGAAAATTAAAACAAAAACTTATACTATTAGATTCTAACATATATATACTGTATATATGGCTGGGAAACCGGGACTGTCGCCCCAAAAGGCTTCTGCCACTAACTGGGAGGAGACCCCTTAATTCCTCTTGCTGAGACTTAAGGGAACCGACCGGGGTAGACGCCTAATGTCCAATCCATACGTTCACGTCGTGGGGCCTGTTAGTACCCAAGCAACTGCTTGGCCAACGAATATGGATGGGCTGCTCACCAACCCGCATTAGCTGACAGCGTGGTGAGTCAAATCTCAGCACCCCTCCTTTCTTTACATATGATGGTACAAGTAAGGAAACAGCCTCGGAGAGCTTATTGCCCGGAGGACGATATGCAGCTGGCAACGGCAGCGGTCAGTCCTGCAGGAAGTCAGAGGGTCAAAATGTCCGGGTTTGGACTGTAGACTGCCAGGACACCGACACGGCAACTCGAACAGACCTATACGTGACAACTCTCAATTGTCAGTCACTTGCAGGAGAGGACAAATTAGAAGAATTGCAGAATGAACTTAAGAGGATTAAGTGGGACATCATAGGACTATCAGAAGTGTGGAGGAAGAATGAAGAACAGTTGGAACTATCGTCAGGGTACACGTTCTACTTCAAAGGAACAGAAACTGGAAAAGCGACAGGCGTTGGCTTTATAATTAATAAAGACCTGAAGTCACGGATCACAGAAATTGAAGGAATTTCAGATAGAATCGCACGGGTAATAATAAAGATTAAC
>JAGDQP010058754.1:0-12499 GCA_022664845.1 Lepisma saccharinum | reverse complement strand
AACGTGCCTATTCTGTCATTTGAGCTAACCTACTAATATGGACTACGACTGCATATTTTAAATAAATCTTTGAGGTTCATGTTGACAGCATACTTACTCTAGTCGTTTACATAATTTCTAATATTCTTGGATTTACTGTGTCTTACTGCTGACGTCTTTTGATATATTTTTCTCACAGAAAAGTGTTAAAGTTTTCTTTTTTCCAAATTTAACTAAACGCAACGCAATAAATTTCACCGTAGTCTTTCCATAATCTTTGCAGTAACCAATGACAGAGAACAAACTTGACTATAGTACCCATGATGCATTGTAAATCACTCTAAAAAGATGAGAAATAAACGACTGTAAAAAGATGAAAAATCGTTGCTTCAAGTTTGGAAAATAAATTACACCCAAATGCATCGGAATTCCATCTAGAAAGTGCACATCCATCCAAAGCGAGAGGGTTTCGTTCAAAACCAATCTTTTCGATTGTAAATTCAGCTAGTCTTCAAAAAAGGGAATTCCGCTCTTTTGATTTAGTGTGTAGTCAACAACTTAAGGAGAACCTCAAGCAAATAAAAGAAGATCCATTCCAGCGAGGAATATCAGATTAATCCAGAATCATCTAAACCAGTGTTTCCCAACCTTTTGCAGGCTGCGGACCTCTTGATTAGTTACTAGTTTTTTTGCGGACCCCTGCTCCTACAACCAAGGAAAACATTATACATAAAGCATCAGTAGATCTTTTTGCGTTATCTATAGCTTAAAAAAGATGTACAATTTCAATACATAAAAGTACAATTGAATACGCTTTGCTAACAATACTGCAATACGCCAATTAATAGCAATAATAGTAAAAACTATTGAGTTTGTTTGCTTACTGTTTTTCAATGTGATGACAGTAGTTTTGCGTCTGTCAACATTTTCATATGTGGCTTAAAAGTGGATATTTACAGGCGCAGATCTGGTTGAATATCAAGTCTCTTTCCGTACTTATTGTTCATACAAACAAGTACAGAAAATGCTGACTCACACAAGTAGTCTCGAAAGACATCAGATGTGAAATTCCCTTTCTCGGAACATCAGGATACAAAGACCGTGGATAAATCCAAAATTCTACCATTCCTAGTAAACACAAACTGGGAAATATCATCTTCAAGAAGCAATCGCAAGACAACTAAATAAGCTGGACTTCATTTGGTGACAACTAATTTTTATTGTTTAGAAAGAAGATTCTTCATCCAATTGTTTTTCTCGTGGGGAACCGATTCTCAGCTGAGAATCCAAAGAAAGCAAATGCTCCTTCATGTTAACAAACTTTCATTCGAAAGCTTTGTTTCACTTGCCGACAGAAAAGCGTTTAGCTTGGGAAAGGAATCGTATTCCTTACTGTCGATTCGGAGAGCTCAGCGTGAAGCTTGAAGTTCTTTAGTTTTGGTTCTAATTTTGTATCAACCAGAAAAAGTCTCACCTCACCACGACCTCGAATAAGCGAGTCAGGCAGGACTCTTCCACGAGATAGCCAGCTTACTTCAAAATGTAATGTTCGTGATCTCTTCCCGTCTCGTTATACAATGCAGTGAATTTTTTTGAGCTAAGGGAGATTCTGGCGATGACTAAAGGGCTGCAAGTGGTGGTGAGATTAAGGTGATGACCTGTTTCTGTCGTCAAATGTTTCTGTTTCCTTTTAACTTCTCTTGAGCTTCAACAAAAGAGTTTGAATGAGTCGCCACTCCACAACAAAACCGATAAAAGGGTCGAAAAGCAATTAACAGAAATTCAGACTATTTCCTTGTTTTCAATTATGGTACACGGCCTACACAGGGCTAACAAACCAAGAATTTTTTTTTTCAATTTATTTTTATTTAAGAAATGGGTTTCTACTCGTAACAAGTACTACACAAAGACAACTAACCTCTCAGAAAATGTTGAGCTCAAAAAATTAAGTTATAGCTGTTTTAAGAATATGAAACACACGGGAGTAAATGAGGGAATAGGTCTTTAACGTGCGTTTTGTGAGAAATCACCCTTCATCCACATTCCCCCTTTTTTCCCTGTACGCTTCATATCAGACCATTAAATGTTGTTCATTCACTTTATTTACTGTATTGCTTTGGGTTTGTTGAGTTCGATTTTAACTTGGCTTTCGTAGTCTTTATAAAAGGAAATGTGTATAATATGATATAAATATCGGAAAGTAAATTCTCGGTACATGACAAAGTATTGCGGATCCCTTACATGCTTGTCACGGACCCCAGGTTGGGAAACACTGATCTAAGCAATAAAGATACAGTGAACTCCCGATTATTCGTGTCAGTGAAAGGGAGAATGTGCATGAAAAATTTAAAAACACGAATAATACAATTTTGACAAATTTATTTGCTCATACAGTACAGGTCAAAACAGTCAATGTGTGTGTGTGTGTGTTTCGAGAGGAATTTTAAATTTTTTCTCACGACACTACGTATTTTTGTCGTTGTCAAACTTTCATGATGTAGGCGAGGATAAAAAAAGAGGAAGAATGGTGAAGTCGTGCCAATTCGATCTCCTATATACAGAATGTGCACGAATAATCGTAAATTCTCTGCATTTTAAAACTACTTTCTGTTTGTAATACAATGTCTACACATGGAAACAATTTCAGAAAACATTGTTTGGAAACTGTTGCCTAACAGGTTGCTTTTGTTTTCTAAATATTTCCAAATGTTTAGAAAACAATTTATGATATTTTCGGAGAAAGAAATGGTGTTTTTTGTTTCCCATTTAAAATGGACAACAATCAACATTGTTGCAGAGCTCTGGGGGGAAATATGCGGTACTATACCTCGGTTTGAGGGGTAAACCGTCCACAAAGTGATGTAGAATCATAATGTTAACCTCAAATAGCAAAGGAGAAATGAAATTACTTGATTTTAAAATTTTTGTTGAGCGTTCTCCTGCTAGGTCTGAAATGGGACGGGTATAAAATTGTTCCTTTTTACGGTCTCTTTTTTTTTTCATGTAAATTGCAGAGTTTCTTCAGAATCAATGGAGAAACGCCGCATCTAATTGTTTAACATGCGTGATTTCTCTTCTAAAGCTACAGATGAATAACAAATACATCACAGTATACACTTACGTGATTGTTGGCTGTGGACACGTAGTGGGAGTGGGGAGTGTGTGCGGGAGAAAACTGTGTGACAAACGAGCTTAGACATAAAACTATGTAATTGAAAATTTCTTGCTATATTGAATTTTTTTGTCATATTGAATTTAAACATTATGATAGTAATGTGTAAGGCATACGTTAACAGGTTTCTGTCTGCGTACGGTAATTGCCAGTTTTCGAACCGTATGATTTTTTTTTAATCTCGTTTTTTTCTTCAAACTTCACCCTATTCCTCTTTCTGTTCCACATATTAGTACGATGCGTATAAATCAAGACGTAACTAGATTTTACGCACTCCTCTGCAAGGAATCTTTTAGGTCCCATGTCAAAGGGCTCTTCTAGCAGCATCTACCCCATGCAATTTGAGCAAATTCTTCCCGCATGTAAAAATCGCTCACACTAACAAGGGAATGTTTTTTGCTCGAACAAAAATTCTGATGCGAAAATATGTTGTCTTTTTTTCTGAAGAATGTGATACGCTGACATCCGAAAGGACGATCATTCATCTGTGAATTGCTATCTTTCTCTCCAAACTGACCAATGACTACTCGAATACTGTATAGTACAAATGACTGGAAACAACCTTGTAAGTCGTAAACGCGTGAAGGGAGTGAGACAAGATATTGAATAGAAGTAATGTGGATGCTGCGCTACCAGATGCGGGAGATCAGAATCATGACAGCCATATTGAAAGCCGCCATCTTGGAATTTGTTCGAGAACTTGTAATGGAAAGTGGGTCATGTGACATATCGTTTTACGCTAGGTTGTTTTAAGAAACCCAAATCTGAAGTCTGTTTTTTTCTACCGTTATTCGTTTAGGAGATAATGTTCCTCAATTTTGGGATTTTACATCCTATTACATGTGCGTAAAGTGGTATACGTTTGGATGAACACTCAAACACATTAATTTTCTCAAATCCTTATAGACCCTGCGAAGTATATTGGGTTCAACAGCGGCGCAGGGGCCTCCTAGACACCTGGACTCCTACAATGTGGGATTTCTCGGTATTGTAGTTATACACCCCTGGTGTAAATGTTACTTCGTTAAAATACGTAAGCAATGGGTAACGGAGCGTGCACCACTACATGCGTAGTACACAAGAGGCTATTCTCATTTCCTCCTCGGAAGAGGGAAAGAAATCTCAAAATCTCTAGCTTACATACCGACCAAGTAATTATAATTAATAAAATGAAGAGTTTTAAACATATGGACCATGTTATCAAATTCCGTGCAAACCTGTATATTTATAAATCAAAACACAAACCCTGTGCTGTTCCAGAAGAGAAAACCGGTATGAAATAAAACAAGTTAAAGCTACAATTCTGACAGCAATCGCGAAGACTCCGGTCCCTTGATAGCATTTTAGCCACGCAAATATTTTGTATAACATAGACTGGCAACACTGACAACTGCAATGCCTAGGTATGGGGAAACACAATATTTTTTCTATTGTGTCGAATCATGTTTATACCAAATTTGGCGCAGTTAGGTCTAACTGAATGGAAACAATTTGAATAACTGATTATTTTTATAAGTGGGTTGGCAATACTGAACTACTATACCAAACAAGGAAGTTCTGGCTGCCGCAAGCTCGTCTAGCCAAGACTAATCAATGACACTTCAAGCATCTCTCTACATCTTCTAGTTTCTGAGATTTAATTTCTGAACGGACGGACACCATGAGCGGGAATAGAAGGTCCCTTTTAGTTATAGTTTCGCTATCAAGTGATTTAAAATTACAACTAAACAGTTTTAGCATTTTCCAGGAGAGCAAAGGCACATGCTTAATAGCATTTACATCTATTAATATTTTTCGTCCTCCTTTGAAAACATCTCTAGTTCAACTAACAGATCTGGACGCAAAACATCGCAGAAACATCCCCGAACAGAGCATGGAAAAAATGGTCACTTTAATATAGACTGCATATGTCTATCAGCAGCCATATAAACTGGTGCACTAATCAGCTAATAGCAAAATTATCGCAACAGACACAAATATACATGCAGAATTCAACGATAATCTTCAGCCTGCCCCCAAAATATGTTAACATAAATATAATTTGAATTACCTTTAAGACTATATGAAATACTAATCAAATGACATTTTCGTTCATTTGTGTAGAATATGATGTAAGGTCACTTGTTTACTTTTAGTCTAATTGAATATCAAATGTTCTACTACACACACCTTAAAATATAAATTTACGCAATACATAATGAAAGAAAAATCTGCCCTCTAGTGACCAGATATAAACTACGGACTTAAAAATTCACCTGGGTATTACAAAATTTAAACTGGAAGCTACATTACATTATATTACATTAAAAATTATATATTTATTAGATATTGTTTTGTCATATCGTCTTCCATTAATTAGATTTGTCCAACAAAATATGTAAGAATATTCTTCATTATAGGTTCCATATCTTCAAAGCGAGAAACCTAGACTTTTCGTTTATATTAAAAGAAAATGGCTCTCTTAGGTTCCTTGACCGCGTAGCTAACAAAAAAGACCTTATAATCACCCCTAGTCCGTTAGTCCCTGTACAAAAATTAAATCTCAGGAACTACAAGGTGTAGAGAGATGGTCGAGATATAGTTAGAAAGGTTTTGGCTAGACCAGCTTCCGGAACCGTCTTGATTGGTACAGTGTGTCAGTGCTGCCAACCCATTTTGCTAAAGTTCAATTGTTCAAATTGTTTCCATTCCGTTTAGTCTATATGCAACAAAACTGTCATCAACATTTTACGACACAAGAGTGAAACACTGTGAGTGTCCCCGTCCTTAAGCAAACTACTTGTCAGTGTTGCCAACCTATTTTTTACGAAATAAATTTTTATCCTTAAATAAATTGCTTCCATGACGTTAGACGTAGCAACACCAAACTGGGCATAAATATTATTCGATATAATAGAAAAAAATAGTGTGTGACTTTGTCCCCAAACACTTCAGTTGTCAGTGTTGCCAACCTATTTTTCTAAAAATGAAAGTTTGTGTGTCTGAGATGTTATCAAGGGAACGGAGCCTTTGCGATTGTTAATACAACCGCAGCGTTACCTTGTTTAAATTTCACTTCGTGCTTAAGCTCTACCGTACCTGAAGGGAAGAAGGTAGATAAATAAAAGCTTTGTTCGAGTGGGCTACACTGTGTAACCCAGTGCAAGCTGCACCTCAACTATTCGGATGGCCGGCGCGAGTGCAAGCACTTTCTGTCCCTGCTCGGGAGAGGGTGTAAGTACGTGCAGACAACTGACAGTCGTGTTGCCGTGTTGCGTTCTCAGTGTGTGCGTGAGAGAAGGGGGTAACAGATAGCGTTGCGTAGTAGCAGAAGGAAATACCACCTGTCCGTTCGAGCGAGAACTGCATTTGATTGCACGAATAGACACTGTGAGGTCACATCCACTAACACAGTTTTGTACTAACTTACACTTCCAGTGCACATAGTGCAACATCGAGGAGACCCACCCGAACAAACCTATTGATTTCGGATTTCAGTTGAGTGAAGTCGATTTCTCGGATCGTTTAAAGTCGACGATAAACAAAAGACTGTAGTTTTTGCTTTCCAACTACGGGCGAGAACAATGGGCATTACAGGGATTTAAAAGATGATGCTGATCCAATCGGGATGTCTTCTAGCTTTTTCTTCACGCAAAGTATCAGAAAAACAAGTCTTTATAAACATGATGCCGAAAACACTCCGATTTCGAGATAATTGCTCCTTAAAATTTTAAATCTTGAGAATTTTTGATCAAAATTGAACGGAAGATAAAAGAAGGATTATGCCATAGTGCTGTTACAATCCATATAATTCACTAAGGATCAGAATGTCTGAATTGTGCATTGAGAATAACATGCAACTTAGTATGTTATGCTAACTTGTACTATGGATTCATAATTACTATATTAGGGAGTTATCTCACTTACAAGGTAAGTACTTGGGCTCGAACAGGCAAATATGTAAAAAAAAATGGAGGTATAAGTAGTATTTGTACCCTTGAAGCAAAGGATGACGTCGAATTTTCTGCAAGTTGCTGGAAACGTCCACGAGAAAGCACCAAAGCAGGCGCAAGTAGAGCACGTGGCGTAACTATAAGTGCAGATGAGGACTCTCAATAAAATGATCAAAGCAGTACGCACGAGTACAACACGCACATGTAACAAAGGAATAATTGTCACAAGTCGACACCGCACACTCTGTAATGTCCATTTTGAACGCCACATCGAGTACACTGTTGAAAGATTGCACAGGTTCACCACTGTCATAACCAGATTTCTGCCCTGCGTAACGAAGCATTGGTCGACAGACATCTGCCGAGAACTGGTTGTAGATGACCGCATGCAATTTCAATAGAAAGAACCGATCATGTAAATTCGGCTGCTGCACACGGGAACGTAACTGAAGGCAGTCAGTAATTCGCTTAGCGTACACTCTGTATTGCCGAAAGAAATATACATCTAAAGGTTGAGCATATTTTGTAGTTTTTGGTAGGATTAGTTTCATACCGACACGTTTTCCTACACAGGCGTCTTGTAGGATATGCTCATCCTTGTGTCCCGACCAAGAGTCACACAGGAGGAGCGATGTGTCATTGTCAGGTAACTGTGGATGTAATACCGACACAAAAAAATTATTTGTTTCATCATCTTCCCACTCACATTTGCGTCCACTACTACATTGCGACGGAACTTTTCCTTCAGGTCCCATGCAACACGGGGGCCGAATTTACCACTGGCTTCTTGAAAGCATATATACACTTTGTCTGATAGACGTCCATCCAACGAGATTGCAACGTCAATTGTGTAGCTGTGTGTGGCGCTGTGTATAGACTGCAACGTCGAGATAGTGTCTTTCTCCCCCTTTTCCGACAATGTACGTTCTGACGACAGTTCGTAGTTGAACTGACTTTGATCACAGTTCCACACAAATTCCATGGAGATATTGTTCGTTCTGATATGCTCATTTACTTCCACCACAAACGCTTCTGCAATTTTCGTTATCTCACCTGACTCGTCATGTTCTTCGCGGGATTGTAGCAGAGTGCTTCGACGCGATGTTATTCCAAACTGCCGTTTCAAATTTGTACTAAATCCTATCGAAGCTTTGAAATCCGACAGTCCAATATTCCGGGCTATTTCTAGCGCCCAAAGTTGTAAGTGCCAATAATGGACAGTAGCTCCCATAGCTCGCGCTTCATCAAACTTTGCTATGGTACCCTGCTTACTGACGTTCACGATTCCCTTTAAACACCGCCGCGTTTTGCCGTTTCTCTTCTACATATTTTAACACGCGTTTAATATTGCTCTTTGTCTTCAGTTTCGGGTATCGTTTCAAGAGTTTGTTATATAAGTTGAATCCGCGGAAATGATAATCCTCGAATATGTTGTCTAGTGTCTCATCAGCGAACTGTGTGATCACGCTGTCGACGTTACACCTTTTCGGCGACGGTTCATACTCGCTCTCGCTACTTGCATTGTCTCTTCCAGGACTTAACATGTCGCTACGCATTCCCACTTCATCCTTTTACGCCACTTCACAGTCGTCACCACTGCGTTCTAACGTTAGGAGATTGTCCGTTTCTAACTGGTTTCCATATTTTTGCATAATTAAGTACACTAGAAAACATGCAAACGTTTCATGTTCCGGACCAATTCCGTCGTCATGACGTACCTTGCGTCGTACTTTCACCCCAACCAATCGCACCACATTCACCGGATTGATCATCACTCTCCGCACCATTTGACGTCTCGCTACACATTCACTCTTCCCTCACGCGAAAGACAAGCGTTTGTAGAGTCACTGTTGGGAGTAGTTTAGCGCTATGCATGCGGTGGGCTCTCTCTGCCGCTCTTTAACGCCATCTCTTGGTGCAAGTTTGCACCATCTTCCAGAAAAACGAATATCACCTATCAATTCAGGGGTACTACCACAACTCATACTCTAATTTCTATGCGTATCTGCCTCTTCGAACCCAAGTACTTACCTTGTTACTGATAACAGATCATGATGTGTCTACGGCACATTTATTATCTGTACAACAGAAGCACTCAAGGCTTCTGGCGCAACGTTTATAGAACTAACAGATTGTCTCACACATGACTTAATTGACATATCCAAGGGTGTTAAAATTAGAGGATATAGGCAAAAATTAGAACACTTGAATCCCAATGTCGGAACGCCACTCCGCCATCTTGGTGTGCTAAGTCAGAATTTAGAAGAGTGCTAAAGAGTGATAGAAGTGATTAGCTAATCCCTGAACGTAAGTACCGAACATGTTAATCTGCCAGAATTGAAAACCTATATACCGTCGAATAAATTATTTCGTGGTACTTTTTTTTTTTTTACTATTTTTCATCTCCGCACGCCAAGATGACCGATCTTTTGACATTCGGATACTTTTTTTAATTGTGGCCCCTACCTCTAATTCCAATGATCTTGGAAACTTAAATGACGTCATGTGTGAGGCAACCTTTTAGTTCTATAAATATTGGTCTGACGGGATCCATGTCATATGAAAGAGCATCTGATTTGATGTTTATATCCAAAGTTTCAGCTGCTGAGAGCAACAAGGGCAGAGTAGTAGTAGTAGTAGGTTAGTTCTAAATAGTATCGTTAGCGTAGATTTTTAGTCAAAGGTCATTAGTATTCCAGATTCAATCATATTATTATTTAGTAATTGGTTAGGAAACAATTGTAATCAGGAACATGGGTTACAGCTCCCTTTTTAATATTTACAAATTTTCGACACTTCAAAATTTAGGTTACATCTGCAGACAATCGGAGACTGTTCACTACCATTTCTTTAATTAGAAGGGCTGTTCAAACAGAAACCGAACTTCTATTGTAAAGTTTGTATTTAAATAAGTGGAAGAGAATCGACAGTGGCGATGTCTAACGGTGACCTTGCACATTAACTGCCTCGATCTTTTTAACCTTATGCTAACTGTAGAAATGAAGTAGAGCGCGTTGAGTCCCGAGGCAATTGTTAGTTACCCGACCATGGAAAAACTGCAAGAGAGTCCTTCCTCAAGGGTGAGGAATATTTGAGTCAAACACAATGTTACAAATGGTACAGACTTTTCAAATAGAGTCGAACTTCCACCTAGGACAACGCAAAATAAAGACGGCCTACCATATCTACCGACATTGATCACGTAGAAAGGTTGCAAGAAGCAATCCGTTGAAACCGTCGCCTCACCGTTTGTGAAGTTGTTGGTTAACTGAACATCAGTACAGACTCGTGTCACACTATTAAAAGACCAAAACTACGGATGAGATGTGTTGTCACTAAGTTTGTGCTACGTCTTTAACAGCCGAATAAAAAAATAGTACTGTGTCACTACATGTGAAGAGTTGTTACGCCGAGTAAATGTTGACCCAAATTTCCTAAAGCTTTTGATCATTAGTGATGAAGCGTGGTTGAACGGGTCCAACCATTACAGTGGGTTGGACAATCCTCATCACGGTCCGGAAAAACACAAATGAGTAAATCCCATGTTAAACTGATATGAATCGTCTCCATTGACTGACAGGGGATCGTCCATTCAAAGTTTGTGCCACGCAATCTCACAGTCAATGCAGAATTCTACGTTACAGTCATAAAACAATTACGAGGAAAGCTGCGGCACAAGAGACCAGAGATGCACCAGAACAAGTCATGGATGGTTCATCACGATAATCACTCCTCACTCGTTGTCCGGGTATTTTGACAAACCACCAGAAACCTGTTGTTTCACAAACCGGCCTACTTACTGATTTGTCACCAGCTGACTTCTTCCTCTTCCCTAAGTTGAAATCAAACCTTAAAGATCGGAGAATCTAGGTCATAGAGAAGATCCACCGGAGAAATAGCTACGGGACGTCCAGGTCATCCGAAAAGTGGAGTTCCAGCTGGCATTCCAAACTTGGAAGAAACGCTGGGAGCGGTGTGGACTCAGTGGAAGCGAATACTTTAAAGAAGAAAGGTCTGTACACATTAACTGTGTATTTCACATGACCTTGGCAATGGTTCGCTATCCTTTCCACTAGTATTTTCGACAAAATTTCACGTAGACCTCCGTAAACTTTCAATAAAAAATCTACCTCCACCACCACCTAAGAAAACTTGTAATTCTAATGTGCCTGGTGGGCGTGGATATGTTCGAACGTCTAAACGGATCCTGTTGCTGTTATTCTAAAACTATATTGTCGTTGAAGAGTAACAGTATGCATCCGAGCAAATACTGTAATTTTTCATACACTTTATATATCTCAATTATACTGCTCCCACTTCGGAATGTGGAACACCCAATTTGAATTTGAATGTAAGGTCTTTAGTCAATTTTGGCTCAGGCCGATGGAACACTCAGCTAGGTAGATAAGATAAGATAAAATGAAGTGTATGGGCGGTAACAGCACTATGGCTTACGCCCGTCCCGATCTCAGCTAGGTCACTCGTAATCTAAGCTATACAACTCAACGTAGCGCATGGCATACAGATCGAAGTCAGCGCACGAACTGACTGGACAAAAGTCTTAAGAACAAAACAGTAAAGAGTGTTATATATATTGAGAATTACTGCCGATAACTGCAAATATTAAGCATTTTCTGTCTAAGACATTACGGAATATATTATGTAACTTTCCCAAAATTTTTAATAGAGTAGTGCTGATTTTAATACCATTGCTTGGGTTGGCAATGTTGTGGATCACATAATGTTTCTTCAGTTCAATAATCTTCCGCACTGCTGTGCTAATATCAACAGAATAATAAATCAAGGTAGCTTTCCATGCACTCGTGCGTTGGTTGCTTTGCTTGTGATTTGGGTGAGAAGCCAATTGAAAAACGTGTTGAAGAACATGTTCTACGTGTAACACGAGTTTCTTTTGACTACTCATAAAAAACGCAAACAAAGTAAGTAACTCACGCTTGCATGAAAAGCTAGCATCACACAAGCGCAAACATTCATCTCCGTATATCAAACGTCCCTGGGATTTCCTGGATTTGTAAGAGACAACATTAAATCCTGAAAATGGTACAGAACTATACACGGAGTTTCTGGCAATGTTTACAAAATTCTTTCGTAGCGTAGTTGTATTAACTCATTTCTCATACGATGTCTCCTTATCAACCGCCTTGAAAATATTTTCCATGGCAGTTTCGTTCATCATTTTAATTTGAAGATGACACTGTTCTTTCTAGCTATATATCTGAGTGTAAATCGTTAGCAGTTATTCTACTCAGTAAAAATTTCTTTTCCAGATTGTAAAGTTGTTGGCCAATAGCTGGAAAACCGTAAGCAATATTACACTCACTAATGAAACCTCACTACAAAACGTTTAAAAGTGAACATTTGTTTTCTTAACTTACTCAACGCTATTGAAAGATCC